>JABUQX010088718.1:7500-25000 GCA_015478945.1 Trachelipus rathkii
ATAATAGTATAATATATATATTATGTATATATATATATATATATATATTATATATATATATATTATAATATAATTATATATCTATTTATATGATATTATATATATATATATATATATATATATATTATATAATATATATATATAGTATATAATAACATATATATATATTATAGTATAGTATAATTATATATATATATATATATTATAATATATTATATATATTATATATTATATATATATATGATATATATATATTATATATATAATATATAATAGATATAATGTATATATATATAATAATGATTATATTTTTTTGTATATAATATATATATATATGATATATTATATATAATTTATATATATATATATATTATATATATATTATATTAGTATATATTATATATGGTATATATATATGGTTATATATATTATATAATATATATAATAATTATATATATATAGTATATATATATATATATATTATTATATATAATATAGATATTATAAATTATATAGTATATATATATATATATATAATATAATATATAGATATAGTATATATTAATATATTATATATATTATATATATAGTATATATATATATATATATATATATATATATATATATAATATATATTAATATATATATATATATAAATGATTATAGTTTTAATTATATAGTATATATATAGTATATATATCTTATATTAATGAGTAATATAGTATATATATATATAGTAATTATATATATATATAATAATATATATATATATCATATATAATAATTAGTATATATATATATATTATATTTTTATTATATATGTGTATAATTAAACATATATATATGTATGTAATATATATAATGTATTTATATATGTTTATATTATATATATTTTATTATATATATTAAGTATATGTATTTGTAGTATGATTATATTATGTATATTAAGTATAGATATATAGTATTTATATATGTTTATAGTATATATATATAGTATAGTGTAATATATTTTATATATTTATTATATATAGGTATTTTAGTTTATTATATATTGGGTTAAGATGTTTAGTATATAGGAGGTGTTTATATATATATTATATGGAGGGTATATTAGTATATATAGGTAGTAATGTATATATATATTAGTAGAGTGAGTGTAGTTGATTATTAGTTTTTGTATAGATATAGGGGTGGATTATAGAATTTAAGGATGGGTGGTTGGTGGGATTGTTGTAGGTTTGTAAAAAGATTGAGAATAGTGATTTGTTTTATGATTTAGGGGTAGTAGTGTATGGATAGGTTGTTGTGGTGTGGATGTAATTTAGTTGGGTTATAGGGGGTATTGATTAGTAGGTGAGTTTAGTGTTTGGTTAGTATTAGTGGTTATGTATTTTTAGTGGGTATATTGTAGGATAGGAGGTTAGTATAGGTTGGGTGGTTAGGTTATTTGTAGTTATAGTGTTAGGATCCATTGTAGTGAGGTATAGTTAGTGGGTATGGGGGTAGGTTGTATTTGTATATTATAGTTATAGTAGGTAGAGTGTGTTGGAGGTTAGGTAGTTATTGAGTGTATTATTATAGGTGTATAAGGTAGTAGGGTGGTTGTTTAGGGTTGAGTATTTTAGATGGGTGTAGGTATAGTGGGTATTAGGTGTGATGATTATGATTGGGTAGGTTAGTTATTGGTAGTATTTATTTATGTAAAGATTATTTTATAGTGTGTTTTTTGTGTAGTATTAGTAGTGTGTATATAGTATTATAGTATTTGAGTAGTATATATGTTATTATAGTAGTAGTAGGTAGTATATAGTTATATGATGTGTATTATGTATTGGTTGATTATAGTAGTATATATAGTATATATATATAGTATAGTATATATAGTATAGCTAGTATAATAGTAAATGAGTGGCCAAACCAAGGGTTCAAATATGCCCGCCTCTCTGACGTCACTAAGAAGCCCTTTCCCACTTTTTGTCTTTGGCTGTGTTGTTTGTTTGGTTGGTGTTTTTATAATTGGTTGTTTTGTTTAAGAATTGAAAGCGTGTGACTAAACGATATACACACGAGCCAAGGAATGGAAAGTCAAGGTTAGTTGGTGGTGTTTTTTGTTGTTGTTGTTGGTTTTGTTGCGTCGCGCTATATATTATATATATATATATATATAGTATAGTGATTATTATATGGTAGTATGTATGAGTATTAGTAGTATATATTTATAGGTTTATTTGATATTTATATGTTATATATTTATATTAAATTATTATATATAGTATTATATATATAGTATATATATATAATAGTATATATTATATATATATATATATGATAGTATATTATATATATAGTATTTTTATGATATTGATATAATTTGTTATATCTATATATAGTATATATATATTATTTATTTATATACTTTAGTAACGGTTTTAATATATATTTATCTAAATTAAATTCTTGGTAGCTCTTAAATGCGGCAAAAATTACAAATTTCCTGATGAAAATTCGAACCATCGTTCTTTTTGAAGTTTTACTGGCGGTAGACTCAAGGGGGAGAGAGAGAGAGAGAGAGAGGAGAGGAGAGAGAGAGAGAGAGAGAGAGATTTGAGAGAGAGAGAGAGAGAGAGAGGAGAGAGAGAGAGAGAGAGAGAGAGAGAATTTTCGCTAAGCGGCCAACACTGGGTTCTTTGTATAATCATATAAAATATATTAAAAACATTTATGGTTTTACTAAATCTTTTATTCTTTTTCATAAAAATAAGATCTTTGTATAAACATTACATAAAAATAAGTTCTTTGTATGAACATAACATAAATTTATTTAAAACATTTTATGTTTTTATTAAATCCTTTTTATTCTTTTTATGTATAAAACATTAACAAGACCTATCAAAAATTTATCATGACCTAACCCATCCATCATTCCTCGTCAACGAATAAATGCTAACATAAAGTTTTGACACCAATAAAGCTAACATAATACAAACTGAGCTAAGAACATAGAGTATCGTAACATACCTGGCATACCTTACGTAGGAACAAACTGCCCACATAAACAAAGTACACTAATTAATATCGGTAAAGTAACTAGCATTACATCACAAAACATAACCTACCTACCTACTTTCTATCATATCTATAACATATCAATGATAATTTAACATTATCATAGTAATATGTAAGAAAACTTAACAAAAATATTTATCAAATCATAACCTAACTAATATATTGAACTGCGAATAAATGCTGACACAGAAAAGTTTTAGATTATCAAAAGATTTCAACGTGAACAATAAACCTAACCTAACTATTATACTGACCAGCCAATAATTGCTAACATAACAAGGTTTTAACATCAGTAAAGTTAACATAATATCACCTAAACAACACAAAAACTTACAACTTGCTGAATTCTCCTTGGCTGTGTGTGTGTTTGTGTGTGTCACGTGCTTCCAAACAACAGCTAAAAACAAAAACAACAAAAAACAAACAAAGCAAATAAACCAAAACAAACAAAGCAAACAAACCAAAACAAAAGCTTAGTGACGTCAGAGCTGTGGCATCCTTTGATCCTGGGTGGCCCTATTACTATATATATATATATATATATATAGTATATATATATATATATATAAATAAGAGTATATATATATATATAAGAGATAAATATATTATATATATTTAATAATATATATAATAGTATATATATACTATATATATATATATATTATATATATATAAAGAGTGAGAGTATAAGGCAATTAAACAGAATAAGAAATTAAAGAGAGTTCACCTGCAATTTTCTCAAGGTAATACTCGAAGTTGTAAATTGCTTCTCTTATTGCCACGATTAAAATTAATTGGCAAAAAAGGAGCAGCAAAAGCTTCTTCTGCCTTGAATTATCGTTTGGTTTTCCTTATGTGAAAGGAAAGTTCTCGTAAACTTTTTGATCTTTATAGATAGGGTAATTTACATTTTTCTCAGGAGGCTAATGAAGGTATGGATGAAAAATACGTTAATGATATATTTAAAACCTTATTTTTAATATTATGAGTGTATGAATGGAAATGGATTAATAGGTGGATTAAAAAGATGTGTAGATGAGTGTATAGAGAGATTAGTGGATTAATGAGTTTTGTAGATTATATTTTATATAATCGTTAGAGTATGTATGGAAGGATAGATAAGATGGTGTTGTAGATAGATGTGTAGATGAATATATAGATAGAAGAATATGTAGAATCATCGGTAATGTGGTGAATATAATAAATATTCAATTTTCTAACCACTGACAGATTAAAGCCTACGAGGGATGAGCCCCTATAGACAAATGTGCGCATGCCGTGCATTTGCGTTTCCAGTGGTTGAAGACGCAAATGCCCCCCTGTTTCCCGAAATTAAAACCTTGTTACATTTACCGGCGACTATGCATAATCACAGGTTTATTACTTTTATCGTAATATATATATATATATATATATATATATATATATATATATATATATATATATATATATATATTATATATGTTTATATATATATATATATAATATATATAAATATATATATTAATAGGTATTATATTATATATATTTTAATAAATAGTCAGTACAACTAGTATATATATATATATATATATATAAATATATATAAATATATATATATATATATATATATATATATATATATATATATATATATATATATATATATATATATATATATATATATATATATATAATGTAAATGCGAATAATTTTTCTTAATATTCGCGAATGCCAATGCCAATGCCAATGCCAATGCCAATGCCAATGCCAATGTCAATGCCAATGTCAATGCGAATATTGCACATTGCTATTACTGTGCCAATTTTATATTAGGAATTATTGGAATATTAGTTTCTCCCAAACTCTGCTCTTTGAATGAGGTTAAACCACTTCGTTAATTTATAGAGCTACAGATCTGATAGTATAATCAATATTTAAAATAAATGATTGAAAAGTTATACTTAAAATTAATAATTTTTAGGCTTCTCTGAGCATATAATCTTCTACTTTTTCATCATACATTATACCATCATCACTAAAGAGACGGTCACTGAGAGAACTTCATGACGGAAAAGCAAGGTTAAGTCCTTGCTAACTTTAAAAGATCAGGATAAGTCTCCATATGCATCCTCCACATTACAAGTAGGTCTTCGACAGGGCAAATGCGTTTCTCTTTGACTTACTGGTGGAATATTTTTATTGCCTGATTAGTTCATCATCACTATTTGAACGTTGAACTGCGTTCACGATGCCGATGAGAGTGGTACTTGTAGACAGACAGTTTTGAAGCATCGTTTGGCATACTTTGCTTTTCTTGAGCTATTTCAGACGTCTATTTATGAACTTCTTCACATTTTCGTCCCACGCCGGCATGAATATCTGAGAAGTTGCATCTATAGTCAAACACGTTGCCATGGAATACAAGTCGTTACTGTCTCTGAATGCAAATATTTTGCTAATTTATCTTAATATCGTTTCTGTCATCATTTTTATTCTTCGACTGTCATTATCTGAGGATAATAAAGCTCTCCTCAAAGTGATTAAGCGAAGAATGACGTCCAATATTGATGATGAGTTCATGCTGATTATCAATGTGATATTTCCAAATGGTTGGAGTATATTGATACAGTTGGTTGGAATAGAATTGTCATGGAATGTTAAGACATTTTTTATCATTAGAGCTGTCGCACAAGCAGTCAAATTACATTAAGCTCTGACAATTTTTATTATCATTTGCAGAATGTTTCTCCAGCGCTTGGCAACATCATGTATTACTGAAAGTTGTGGAACCATTTATTCTGGCCTGCATTTAATTTAGTTAATCTGAGCCATGATCGAATGTTGAAAGTGTGCCGTAATTGACTTACATTTTGAGAGAAATTTGCTGTGTTGTTTGAGACGTCAGTCACGTCACACTATTTCTAATGTTACGGTTCAGTTGATTAAAGACTGAGTTTGTGTTATTCCCCCAAGAAAGAAACAAAGCTTTTATTATATTATCAACATCTCTCATAACCGGATATAGGTTCCATTTCCACAACATTCCATTAAATAATTCACTGAGATATTCACCTGTGTGACGGACAGTGAGAGGTTCACCGCACAACACACAAATCTGGCATTGAAAATCTTTCTCTACTTCATGACTAGTCGAGAAAACAAAAACTTCTGATTGAGTATCTAACAACTCGTCGGTGGAGAAAGCTAACTTGGATGATTGTTTGATGGAGGTTATTAATTTTAAAACTTTAGTTTTAACGCATATCATATATTTTCTCACAAACAATATCTTTGTATTACTTTCTACATGACGCAGCGTGTAAAAAGGTACCACTACTTTCATTAGCCGTACAAAGCCAAGAATTTCAACGTGAGGAATAGAAATTCGTCCATTACTATCATTTCTACAATTTTACTATCCATCCTTTGTGCTTTTTAGCTTTTAGCTTTCCACATCTTTATATTTTCTGTACAAGTCTCAAGATTAACCTGCTTCATTCTTAAAGCTGTACTAGAAATCCTTTTCCCTTTTACGCGTTTACTTTTCTACATCTTCCATGTGTTTGATGTTCAGATGGTATATTTTAACAATAGATGACGGCTCTTATCGTGTTCTTAGAGTAATTACGCTTGCAAATTTTTAGACATTACGATGTCATGGATACAAATCGAAGTAATCCCAAATCAGAGCATATTGATGAGGATGGGGCATTACGCAATTAACATTGGTATTTCGAGCTTATTACTCATCGCATACAATATCGATCAATATTGTGTAAACTTTGACAGTGTTTCTCAGAACGATATTTAGTCAACTCATTCTGGCTAACTTTCACAAAAGTAGCTAATTTTCAATCAAATCCCATCGAAACGTTTTATATTCGTATTGGTATGTGTCCAAGTGCGATTGCGAATTACGAATAATCTGTTCCAAGTATTCGCCGAAATGCAACAATTTGTTTTTGATGTTGGCCGAACTCGAATATATGTTTAGTATTGAAAAAGTATTGCGAATATGTCGAAAACTTCTCCAATATTATATATATATATATATATGTAAATAGTTTTATATATATATATTATTATATATATTATATAATAATCTATATATAATATATATATATATATATATATATATAATATAATTATATATAAAATTATATAATATCATATAATATATATTATAATAATAATAACTGTATGCCCTTAACATTTTGAGTATATTCGAATTAACCGCCAAAAAAGTAAATTTACGCTCAGCCGGCTCAAAGAAAACTTTTTTTTTTATAACCAATTTTGGCACATTAATGTAGGAGACTTCAATTTCTTTTCACGGATATATATATATATATATATATTATGATATTATATATATATTATATATTTATATTATAATATTATATTTCTATATATATATTATTATATATTATATATAATATTATATTTATATATAGTTTATATATATATTATATAATATATTATATTATATATATAATATATATATATATATATATATTATATATTCTATTATATATATAATAATATAATATATTATAATTTATATATATATATATTATATATATATATGTATATATATATATAATATAATATATATATATATTATAATATATATATATATTTTATATATATGATAGTATAGGTATAGTTATTATATATATTGTGCATTCTTATATATTTTAATAGTAATTATCACTCCTAAAGGACAGTTTATATTTATTTGAGATAAGATTTATATTTAGTAATCTTGCAATAATAATGGAGACGTGTTTGAATTTATTAAAATTTATTTGTTTATTCAGATTGTGATTGAATCGAAGCTCAATGGAAGTTATAAACAGATTTGCAATGCAGACATGAAGTTATAAACATTTCATAAAGAAATTTCGTTTTCCAAAATAGAAAGTTTTCGCCACTTTTTCTTGTAAGCATGCACACACACTACACACACCACACATCACGACAGCACACACACACACACATGCCAGCACATCACTTCACACCACACAACACACACACACACACACCACACACAATACACACACACACCTACACACACACGTAAATGATTATATATAATATATATATATATTATATATATATTTTATAATGTATATATTATAGATATAATAGATATATGATTATATTACTATATAGTATTATTATATATATATATTATATATATACATATATATAATATATTATATATATAGATATAGAGAAAGCAACATCATGGTATTTGATAATTCCCACTTGCGTAATAAAGTATATGGGGGGCGGGACGCCTAGGCGATCGTCCCAACTCGCCTATAAGTATATCCGGAGAAATATATATTATTATTATAATATATTTATATTATATTATATATATATAATATAATATATATATATATATATATATATATATATAGTATTATATTAAAATATATATATATATATATATATATATAGTAGTATTATATATATATATATATATTTTATATATTATATATATATATATATATATAATATATATATATATATATATATATATTATATATATTTTATTTTTTTTTTACGAAGAAGATAAACACCGTCCTCACGGGCAGAGCCTATATCAGGAGGAGGTGTACCCATTTACGTCCGAGCAGGACGGAGCCAAGCCCAAGGAGAGAAATAGCTCACATTCTCCCACCGCGACCAGTTGCGAACCTGGGACGCTCGCTTTTGGCTCTTGATAAAAGAATGTGCTATCTGTGCGCTTTCTAATGCGAATAAATAAATCTATTAAAAAAAACAAAAAAAACATAAATATATATATACATACATAAAATACACCAATACATTTACCTAAAAACATCATACACATACACAATATATATATACAAATATAAATATCACTATTATTATTAATATTATCATTATCATTACTATCACTATCATTATTATTAATATTATTATTATTATTATTATTATCATTATTATTACTATTATTATTATTATTATTATTATTATTATTATTATTATTATTATTATTATTATTATTATTATTATTATTATTATTATTATTATTATTATTATTATTATTAGTATTAATCATGCACTTCAAACTCACTTCATCATATTTTTTATAATTTATTATTATTATTGATATTATTATTATTAAAAAAAGAAACCGCTGAGGAAATCTCCTGCTCCTGGTAGCTGCATTAATGAGGCCATCTTCTTTGGGCAAAGATTAAGAGGCGTCGAAAATCCAATACGTGACGAAGTTCAAGCAGAATTCTCTATCATATGGCCAATTGACTAAAGTAAATTCCAAAATTTCAAAAAATAACAGATATCCAAAGTTATGCCGCTCCACATCCAATTATTATTTATTTATTAATTATAATATTTACTTATTATATATATTCTAAAAGCAAATTTTAAAAATCGTAAATTATTTTTCAAGTTTTCGAAAATTTTCAAACTCCTTAAACTAACTGGCATTCTGATCTAGTCCAAATGATAAAACACTCCTGCAAATGTGATAGGGGCAGATGGAAGTAGAGCTCTTATTAAGTTCTTTTGTCCCTACACTTTGCTTGTCCCTTCTCTTCTAATTTATTCTCTTTCCTTCTGATGTTAATCCAACTTGCTTCGACGACCTCTAGATCATATATATATATATATATATATATATATATATATATATATATATATATATATATATATATATATATATATATATATATATATATATATATATATATATATATATATATATATATATATATAGCTATATGCTGCTGCTGCTATCGTGTGCATAATTAAGTCAGGAAACTAAGTGCTTGTTTTCATATCTTCAAAAGTAGGTTTCAAATTCAACTACTTGCTCATGCAGTGAAATCTGCCCGATAAGCAAGAGTGCGTTTGATAAAAAGCTCAAGCTTTCATCTTTTCTTGATTATATTAAAATTTACTTTTCCATTGATGTTTTTGGAAATAATAGTATTATTTATCCTTTTTTAAATGTTTTCAATAAGCTAGGGACTTTATAACTCGATTAGAAATTCACACAATCAAACAATCGAGCGTTGTGCGAATTAGTGTCTAGCATTTTGACTATTTTTATAAAAACAGTTTTTTCGCCACCTCTCCAAATGTCAATTTGTTTAATCACTTTAAGCTCTATTTCAAAGGAAACTATTCATCTTTTCTTTTAGATCAAACACCATTTTTTTTAGAGGAGAGCTTGTGCAACAGTACTTGTAAAGTTCTACCAGATACACTATTTGTTACTAAACTATGTAATTAAGAATTTCTTTTATTGTGTTTTCATCATAATATCATTGCAGAGAGATTGACTGACGTGCTTGAAGGTGCGATTTCTATCCTTCAATGCAATAGAAGGTTGAAGCCCCCTCGAATGGAACAACAACAAAAGTATAAATCGCAAACGTATTAAAAGAAAAAACAATAAAAAAAACACTCTTTATGTTTATAAGAAACAAGACATTTATCAGGATTCCAAGAAGAGTTAATGAAATATCTTTATATTAAACCTCGACAACTGACGCAGTAATTCATCTCCAACGTAATAAGAGAATCCAACTGAGTGTCTTAATTCATTTATTAATTGAACAAAACCTGCAAAAGCTTTCAAAAGAATTGACACATTAATTATTGGGGAAAGTCATCTTTAAAATACATTTTAATTTAATTAATAGAGTTAATAATTTTATAATGTATTAGATTTTTGAATAAAATATTTTAAATTATCATTTACAGATGTTATTTCCTTGCTTAATATATATATATTTATATATACATATATAATAATAATATATATAATATATATAATAATATATATATAATATAATAATATATAATAATATAACCAACAATAATATAATAATAATAACTTAATATATATATATATATATAATAATATGAAAATAATAATATGTAATATGTAATATATATGCTATAATAATATAATGTATATATATGTAATAATAACTATGTATAATAATAATAATAATAATAATAATAATAATATAATATATATATATATATACTTACATAAAGAAAAGTAATTTACAAATGAAGGTGAATTTAGTGATATTTATTAAAGTTGAACCCTTAGAAAACTATGAAACTATTGAGTTGGGAAATTTAAATAATATATTAATATAGCTAGCAATGACATATATAATGTAATATATATATAGCGAACTAGATCAAACATATATATATATAGCCAACAAGAAAAAAAATATATAATAGCATAGCATATAATAACCAACAAAATAATATATAATAATATATATATATAACCTATATCATATAACCTATGTGCAATGTTAGGTGTGTGTGTAATGTGTGTGTGTGTGTGTGTGTGTGTGTGTGTGTGTGTGTGTGTGTGTGTGTGTGTGTGTGTGTTCGCGCATGGTAATATGATATATTTAAAATCACAATGAAACATTTCTTTTATTGTTTGCATAAATTGTATTTATTCTCCAAGTGTACGTCATTACAAGTAATAAACATATTTCTTGAAACATCCCAAAGAACAATATTAAATTCGCATTAAGGCCACGATTAGAGTATTTCATAAATTAATCTCATATATATATATATATGTATATGTATAGTATATAATAACAACATATATATATATATATATATATAATATATAATAATAATAATAATAATAATAATAATAATATTTTTAATAATAATATTTATATATATATATATATATATATATAATATAATAATATATATATATATATATATATATTAGTGATGGGCCAAATCCAGCGGCTTTTTAGTTCGAATCCAGAATCCATGTGTGTCAAATGTTGGAATCGAGATCAGATCGAATCGAATCCAGCGCAGCTAGTTCGAATCAAAATCCAATCCCCGTGTGTGAAAATTCTCGAATCCGAATCCAATCCGAATCCATGTAAAAGCTTGAATCCGAAATCCGAATCTGGATTCGAATCCTTCCAATGATTTTTACAAAATTAAAACTTTATATCAGCAAATATGACATATTTCTTTTTAAATATTTATGAGATATATAAATAAAAAATTTTTTTTATTTGTAATTTTTTTCTTACTGCCTGATATACATATTTATTTGAATGTTAAATAATTTCTAATATATATATATATATATATATATATATATATATATATATATATATATATATATATATATATATATATATATATATATATATATATATATTATATATATATATATACTATATATCCTTTCCCCTTTTACGCGTTTACTTTTCTACATCTTCCATGTGTTTGATGTTTAGATGGTATATTTACCTAGATGACGCTCTTATCGTTTCTTAGAGTAATTACGCTTGCAAATTTTTAGACATTACGATGTCATTGGATACAACATCGAAGTATCCCAAATCACATTGAATGAGGATGACATTACGCAATTACGGTTGATTTCGAGCCGATATACTTACACGTACAAGTGTATCAATATTGTTAAACTTTGAGTGTTTCTCAAAGACGATATTAGTCAACTCATTCTGGCTAACTTTCACAAAAGTAGCTAATTTTCAATCAAATCATATCCAAAACGTTTTAAATTCGTATTGGTATGTGTCCGAGTGTGAATGCGAATACGAATACGAATACGAATCCGAATAATCTGTTAAATATTCGCGAATGCAAATAATTTGTTTTGATGTTGGAGAACTCGAATATAAATGCTAGTATTGAAAAAGATGCGAATATTCGAACTATCTCTAATATATATATATATATATATAATAATATATAACAATATGTATATATATATATATGTATATATGTATGTATGTTTTCCTGAATTCTTGGTTTCGGATCTTCTACAGGAAGATGATAATCATCTTCATCATTATCAGCCGTCCAGAATTCGTCGAACCAGTCTTTATCTTCTTCATAATAATAGTCGTCATGATCAATATGTCCCAGCCAACCAATAATAATATATATAATATATAATATATATATGTACTATTATATATGCAATAATAACCAATAATATATATAATAATAATAACATAATAATAATAATAGCAATAATAACCAACAATAATAATATATATATATGTATAATAATATTAATAGTATAATATGTATATATTATATATGTATAGCAATAATATGCTAATATAATATATTATAATGTAATGTAATATTATGTAATAATAATAACAATAACCAACCTTAACTAACAATGATGCTGCTACCCTCATTTTCCCCTTAATAATAATAACCAATAATATATGTAACCAATAGCTATCATATAATATAACAATAACTCAACATATAATAACCAGTAATAATAATAATAGTAATAATATGTAATAATATATATGTATATTTAATAATATATACATATATAATAATAATGTATGTAATAATAATAATAATAATATGTATATATATATATGTAATAATAATAATATAATATATATATATAATAATAATATATATAATATATATATAAATAATAATATATAGTAATTATGATATTGATGTGTGTGTGTGCGCGTATATATATATGTAGTAATATGTATATATATATATATATATATATATATATACCATATATACTGTCCCCTTTGCACCAGCCAATAATAATAATAATAATATATATATATATATATATATATATATATAAACAGTAAATAAAATAACGATGTATGCGCTCAACATTTAGTATATTCGTATTAACGCAAAAATAAATTTCACGCTCACGCTCAAGAGAAACTTTTTTTTTTTTTTACCATTTTGCTTTTAATAACAAGATAAACATTTTGTTCACAGTTTATATATATATATATATATATATATATATATATATATATATATATATATATATTTATATATATATATATATATATATATATATCTCATATAACTGTTATATATATATATATTTGCATTCTTATATACTTATATAATTATTCACTCCTAAAGGATAGTTTATTTATTTGAAAGATTTAATATTTAGTATCTGCAATAATAAATGGAACTGTGTTTGAATTTATAAAATTTATTTGTTCTTTTCAGATTTGATTGATGGGGCTCAATGAGTTATAAACAGATTTGCATTGCAGACATGAAGTTATAAACATTTCATAAAGAAATTTCGTTTCAAAATAAGAAATGCTTTCGCCCACTTTTCTTGTAAAGCATGCACACACACACGTAAGTATATTATATATATATATATATATATATATATATATATATATATATATATATATATATATATATATATATATATATAAGTAAGCAACATCACGGTATGTGTCAATTCCCACTTGCGTAATAAAGTATATAGGCGCGGGACCCTAGGCGGTCGTCAACTCCGCCTATAGTATAATCAGAGATATATATATATATATAATAATAATATAATATTTATATATATATCGTGTGAATAATAACTAACTATAATGTGTAATAATATAATATATAATATATATATAATATAATATATATAATACATAATAATATATATAATAATATATATAACAATATGTATATGTATATATGCTAAATGGGTTAGTGAGGGCTCAATAATAATATCTTCTTCATATATATATATATGGAAGTAATATTTCATGATAATAAAACATATAATTATAACATGCAATAAAATAGTTTCAATAATAACTATAATAATAATGTATAATAATAATAATAATAATAATATATATATGTATAATACGAAAAGCCTGTGTAGAACAATATATCTGATGTGTGTGTAATCAATAACACCTCTATATGTATGCTCCTTCAATAATATATATAATATATATGTATATATACATAACAATAACATATATATACTTTCTTAATATATATATGTATTTATATATATAAATATGTATATATATATATATATATATATATATATATATATATATATATATATATATATATATATATATATATATATATATATATATATATATATATATATATATATATATATTTATATATATATCGTGTGCATAATTAAGACAGGAAATTAAGTGCTTGTGTTCAAATCTTCAAAAGTAGGTTACTTGCTCAGTGAAATCTGCCACACAAACATGACATTTACTCCATAATACACAGCTCAAGCTTTCATCTTTTCTTGATTATATTAAAATTTACTTTTCCATTGATGTTTTTGGAAATAGTCGTATTATTTATCCTTTTTTAAATGTTTTCAATAAGCTAGGGACTTTATAACTCAATAAGAAATTCACACTATCAAATAATCGAGCGTTGTGCGAATTAGTGTCTAGAATTTTGACTATTTTTTTAAAAATATTTTTTTCGCCACCTCTCCAAATCTCGTCAATTCGTTTAATCACTTTAAGCTCTATTTCAAAGGAAACTATTCATCTTTGCTTCATCTTTGCAATCAAACATTTTTTTTAGAGGAGAGCTTGTGCAACAATACTTGTAAAGCTCTACCAGATACCCTATTTATTACTAAACTATGTAATTAAGAATTTCTTTTATTGTGTTTTCAACATCCTATCATGGCAGAGAGATTGACTGACGTGCTTGAAGGTGCGATTTCTATCCTTCAATGCAATAGAAGGTTGAAGCCCCTTCGAATGGAACAACAACTAAAGTATAAATCGCGAGCGTATTAAAAGAAAAAAAAACAAAAAAAAAAACTATTTATGTTTATATGAAACAAGACATTTATCTGGATTCCAAGAAGAGTTAATGTAATATCTTTATATTAAACCTCGACAACTGACGCAGTAATTCATCTCTAACGTAATAAGAGAATCCAACTGAGTGTCTTAATTCATTTATTAATTGAACAAAACCTGCAAAAGCTTTCAAAAGAATTGACACATTAATTATTAGAGGAAGTCATCTTTAAAATACATTTTAATTTAATTGATTGAGTTAATAATTTTATATTGTATTAGATTTTTGAATAGAATATTTTAAATTATCATTTACAGATGTTGTTTCCTTGCTTATAATATATATTTATATATATATATATATATATATATATATATATATATATATATATATATATATATATATATATATATATATATATATATATATATATATCCTTATATAAAGAAAAGTAATTTTACAAGTATGAAGGGTGAGATTTAGTAATGTTATTAGGTTGGACCATTGAAGGCTAAAGGGGAAGCTATTGATTGAGAAATTTAAAATATATATATATATATATATATATAGCAATAATATAGCATATTATATAGCATATTTCTGCGTAACCAGCCAGCAGCCAGTAGCCAGCAGCAATATATTGTATAGTATGTAATATGCTGTATAACTTCTTCTTCAACATATGCTGTAATATAACCATGTATATGTAATAATAATAATAATAACATAACTCATATATGCACGTATAATAATAATATATATGTATATGTAGTATATATATATATATATATGCTTCTTCCCTTGATAATATGTAATAATAATATGTAATAATAATAATATATAATAATAATAATAATAATAATATAATAATAATAATAATAATATAATAATATATATATATAATAGCTGTAATAATATGAAATGTAACGCAATAATAATATGTATAATATAGCTAATAATATGTACCAATAATAATAATGACCAATAATAATGGCCAATAATAATGACAATTGCTATAATAATATGTAATAATAATATGTGCTAACCCTTCCAGCTGTATATAGCTCTGTTTTTCATATAACCAGCCATGTAATAAAGATAATCCAATAATATGTATAATGTATGTATTATTTTTATTTATTAATTATATATGTATGTAATAATAATATAGTATAATGTAGTAATAATATATATATATATATGTAATGTGTGTATGCGTAATGGTGTAATAATATATGTAATATTTTATATATATATAATATGTAATAAATATATATATCATATAACAACAATATCACATATTTACAAGCATATATGTAACCAATAATGTATGTAATAATAATATAATAATATGTATAAATGTTAATAATAATATTACATTCTATATAATATCTATATATATATGTATATAATAATAATAATAGATAATAATAATATGAAATAATATATATAATATTAATATATGTAATAATATATGTATGTATGTTCAGCTCCCAATAATATGTAATAGCTAATATATATGTATGTAATAATAATAATAGCTTAATAATAACCAACAATAACAACAATAATAACCATTATCCTAATAATAATATATGTAATAATAATATAATAACATAACTAGCAATAATGCAGCAGCTGCTTCAGCTGGCTCTTCAGCAGCCAATATGTTTGTATGGCAGCCAGCTGTAATGCCAACAACCCATTAATATATACGTAATATGTGCTGTAACTCAGCATAATAATAACGCCTTCAGCCTTCCAATAACAGTATGCTAAT
>JABUQX010088719.1:10000-12500 GCA_015478945.1 Trachelipus rathkii
AACTGAACTATTTTTTTCTTATCTGTTTCATTGCTTTCTTGAAACATTCATTTTTTAAGTATCCGTTCATTTGTTACTTTTCAGATTTTTTAAATTTTTCAGTTATCTTTTTCCTTAACTATATTTCTGTCTCCTGTAACTTATTTAATTCTGGTGTATTTAAATTACTTACCTCATTCCATACTTATTTTTAATGAATAATGTACTTGCATTGATCTGAAATTTGGTTTGTTGGCAAATTTTTATTTTATTGAAACATTTTTAGTAAAACTTGTCGACCTGTTTCACCAAGCTAACCTGAACTCTAATATTTTGAATTGGCTTCTTAACTCTCTTAGATAATAACTAAAGCATCTTGATTAAGCATCCTCAATTTTGGCAGCAGTCTTGTTTCAAATAGAGGCTCTTTATTAACCTTAACTCCTCATTTATTTCCAGACTCACTAAGATCTTCAAGAAATTCTCCCAGATAAACGTCTTATTCGACTTTCGTAAGACCTTTTGTCAACATTTTCAGGACAAATGTAGCCTTCCTTGCCCATTTCCAGCTAGCACGATTCTTTTGGAATTTCCAGTCTAATTTTATTCGTTGTTCTTGTTAATCTTACCTTTAGAAATATCTTCATTTCTTGGTACCTGAAAATAATTTTATAATGTTAATCAAAGTCGAAATTCTTTTATTTGTTTGCATGGCAATGAATACTAACTGAGATAGTAGCTTTGTTACATCTATAGAACCAAAGATATTACTTACTACAGCTTTTATTTTCTAGACATCAGATTCCCTAGAAATATTTAAATTGATATTTCTATTGCATTTCACGTGATTTAAGGTTTTTCAGTTTCCATCGTAATATCAGCTTTCAATTTTTCCAAAATAAATGGTGGTACATCTCAATTGTAATCAACGCTTAAGGTTTCTAATTACAATTCTCTAAATGTTTTTCCAATCTCCATAACTTCATCCTTCCTCATTATCACTATTTCGATTGTTTTCTATGCGTTTTTCATGCTTAAACTTTCTTCTGCTAGTTATCTCAGAAGCCTTTTGCACAGCATTTACTGATCTCCTTTTACACATTCCTATTATCAAGGGAAATTATTATTCATCCATGCTTTCTTGGCCTAATAAAATCTTTTTAAGCATTACGTTGTTTACACGTTTATACTCCTTATTATCTTTATCTTTAAATTTCCATCCTTAATTCCTTAATAGATTCTTCTTAGCGTTCCTCTAACCATTAGACAAATCACTTCATATCCTTCCCGAATGATTTCTTGCAGTAACCACCGCTCTCGTCTGGTCTTACTTTCACTAACTTCTTCTTTAATAAGTTTGATTTACTTCCTATTGCAACATTAGGCATATACTTTAACGTAATCGTTCATTTCAGTAATCCTAGATATTAGATTTTTGTCATTCCATCGTTGTCATCCATTTCAGAAATCCAGACAATCAATTTATCATTGTTTCTTTCAGCAATTCTCTTCCCTCCTTGAACCTAGTTTGCTAATCCACTTATAAGAAATTTTCCTTTACTACAGCCATCACGTACTCTCTTGTTTATGATTTCATGTATGGTTTAACTTTATCTTTAAGCTTTTTATTTTTTTCACTAGATTGGAAATATATTTTGTCATTAATGAAATTTTTGTATTCCTTTAAATCCATTGGCATAACGCAACTCGACATGCATTTCTAATAGCTACATATGTTAACCCTAACTGTTTATATGTCTTATTAAGGCGTTGGTCTCTTGGCCCTATCTTCATGATTACTAAGTTTTGCTTTGGTGAGCGTTTTTCTTCACGCCCCCCCCTTCAGGTTCAGTTCTAATTCAGCAAAAATTCCGTAAAAAGTCTATATATATATATATATATCTATATATAAATATATATATATATATATATATATAATAATATATATATATTATATTATATATAATATATATATATATATATATATATATATAATATATATATATATATATATCAGTTTTGGGGGGCGGTATATCCAGAAATTTTTTTCGGGGGGGGGCCAGACAAAATTGGTTCTTATATATATATATATATATATATATATATATTATATATATATATATATGTCTATATATATATATTATATATTATATATATATATGATATATATGATTATTATAACATATATATATATATATATATATATATATATATATATATATAATTTATATATATTATATATTTATATATATATATATATATATATATATATATAAAGTAGATCTACCAAATATTAAATTTCTAAGAAAAAATTGGAATAATTTATATATTTTCTAAAATCAGTATACCTAAATTGTTAATTTAATCGCCGGGCATGAGAGTGAGCAAAGTCGAGATATTATCTTCAGTTTTTATTCAAATGTATGGTAGAGGAGGGCAAATCCAGTAAGTCTTTTATCTCCAATAATATTTCTCAAGTAGGTTTTCAGAAGTCTTAATTTTTTTTAATGTTGAAAAGCTT
>JABUQX010088719.1:17500-20000 GCA_015478945.1 Trachelipus rathkii
AGATAAAAAAAGTTAAGTTGTTCTTAAGAGAGGGAGATTTTGCAGAAAGTTGAGTTTTTTAAAGAATTATATTTCACAAAGGTTTGAGACCCCACACGGAAATTCTATCCAGATCAAGTCGAGAATAGAATCGGAAAGATTTAAGACGAGAGGCAATTCTAGAAGTAAAAGAGGGGGCAGAATTGAAATGAGCGGAAGAAATGAAGGGTCGAGATTAAATCATTAACGAATCATTAAAACCCAATAATTAATTTACTTTATTTAAAACTTGTTAATGACCAGAAATTATAAAAATAATAGCTCGTAATATTTTGTGTACAAATATATTAATTGAAAGGTTTTATTATTAATGCATTATCATTTGCTCACATCACGTAACCATTAGAGATTCGTCGCTGCAGAGAAAGTAAAATATTTAAATATTAGGATGTAGATTTCGTTGCAGCAAGTTTAATGATTGCTAAATTTGGATTTAAAAATATTGGTTCGTTATATATATATTATATATAATATAATATATTATATATTATATATATATATAATATATATATATATATAATATATATTATATATATATATTATAATATATATATATATATATATATATATATATATATATACTTTGCGGAATTTTTGCTGAATTAGACTGAACCTGAAGGGGGGGGGGGTGAAGAAAAACGCTCACAAAGCAACTAGTAATCATGAAGATAGGGCAAGAGACCAACGCCTTAATAAGACTATATAAACAGTTAGGGTTTAACATATGTAGCTATTAGAAATGCATGTCGAGTGGTTATGCCAATGGATTTAAAGGAATACAAAAATTTCATTAATGACAAAATATATTTCCAATCTAATGAAAAAATTAAAAGCTTAAAGATAAAGTAAAACCATACATGAAATCATAAACAAGAGAGTTCATAATGATTGTAGTAAATGGAAAATTTCTTATAGGTGATTAGCAAACCATGGTTTCAAGGAGGGAAGAGAATTGCTGAAAGAAACAATGATAAATTGATTGTCTGGATTTCTGAAATGGATGACAACGATGGAATGACAAAAATCTATATCTAGGATTACTGAAATGAACGATTACGTAAATTATATGCCTAATGTTGCAATAGGAAGTAAATCAAACTTATTAAAGAAGAAGTTAGTGAAAGTAAGACCAGACGAGAGCGGTGGTTACTGCAAGAAATCATTCGGGAAGGATATGAAGTGATTTTGTCTAATGGTTAGAGGAACGCTAAGAAGAATCTCTAGCAACCGTTGTGAGGTGAGGTTCCAAGACATTTTTTTGTTTGTTAAGGAGAAGGATGTTTATATTGTAAACAGGAGAGATGAGAGAACCGTCGAAAGAGATAAAAAAGTTAGTTGTCTTAGAGAGGGAGATTTGCAGAAGTTGAGTTTTTAAAGAATTATATTTCACAAGGTTGAGACGACCCCACGCGGAAATTCTATCCAGATCAGCGAGAATAGAATCGGAAAGATTAAGACGAGAGGCAATTCTAAAAGAGGGGGCAGAATTGAAATGAGCGGAAGAATGAAGGGTCGAGTCATCGGTATATGAGTGGATAGAGTTAGATGTGCAGGTGAGAAGATCATTAATGAAAAGCAGGAATAAAGTAGGAGATAATACAGAACCCTGAGGAACACCACTATTGACAGAAAAAGAAGAAGTCACCCCATCAACAACAGCCGATATTGAGCGATTTGAAAGAAAGCTAGACATAAGCAAGCAAAGAGAAGAAGGAAACCCAAAGGAGGGGAGCTTGGAGAGCAGCGACGCGTGCCATACCCGGTCAAATGCTTGGATATTCGAAAGCCACCACGCAGAATGCTCCGTAGTTTCTAAGGGCAGAAGCCATTAATCTGTTAAATAGGAAAATTATGTCGCTAGTAGACCTCCACGGGCCTGAAAGCCGTACTGGCGATCAGAAAGAAGGGAATGAGATTCCAGATGGTCTAAGAAGTGAGAGTTGAGAAGGGTTTCAAAGATCTTAGATAAAATACAAGTTAGACCTATAGGGCGATAGTTAGAAGGATCACAGAAGCTTCCTTTTTCGGAATAGGTTGGACATATGCGCGCTTCCAACACTGAGGAAAGTGCTAGTATTGAGGCAAGAGAATATAGTTAGGAAGCACACTCCCTCAAAACTCGGGGAGGAATGCCATCCGGGCCACCCGCCTTCCTAACGTTCATAGATTTCAGGAGCCCATGCACCCGATCAAATGTAATCGCAGGTAAAGGCATAGGACATCTGAGAGGAGAAGGAGGAGGAAGAGGAATGCCAGAATCGTCCAGGGTTGAGTTAGAGGAAAATAGGAGGCCAAAGAGATTGGCCTTTTCAGTTTGAGTATTAGCAACAGAACCATCAGAGCGAATAAGAGGAGGAAAGGATGATTTACAGAAGTTGTTAGAGATGTTTTTGGCAAGAGACCAGAAAGATTTGTCAGTAAGAGAACCAAGGAGGTCAGCGCACTTTCTTTTATTGAAAGT
>JABUQX010088719.1:27500-30000 GCA_015478945.1 Trachelipus rathkii
CTTCTAGTTCAGCTACATTTATATGACCTTTATCATCCTTCTTCCTTATCCAAGCGGCGTCCTCCACAACATGTCCTCCAATTTCTAATACCGCTCCCAAAGCCAAATTACTCGCATCGCACCACACAATTCCATTTTTATTTTCACTAACCCACCATTTTCCATTTACTGGATCACACTTTTTCACCCTTTCCATCGTTTCATTAAGCAAAATTTTTACTTCTTCGCTCACCTCTTCGTCCCATGATAAGTCTTCTGTTTTTCTCTTTATAAAGCTCGTTGCCACTCTCAACCACCCTGCTACCGGATAGTGACCAACCAACTCACCGCAGATACCAAAAACCTCTCTTCTCGTTATTTTCTCATTCAACTCTTTTTTTTTAACTCTTTCCCTCTACTAAAAACTAAATCTCCACAACTTCCAACTTCCAATTTCAGTCCAAGAACCTTACCGCCAACAACTTCTTCAGGCTCCTTTGACACCAATCCAAACTTCAATAAATGATCTGCTACCTCTTTCGCCGTTACTACATCCTCATCAACAATTATATCGTCGATATAATTACTCGTACCTCTTTTTATTTTTTCATTTAAACTTAAAACTTCTGAAATTATTCTATTCATAATTCTCGGCGCTGAGTTTAACCCAAAACCCATCCTTGTTAAGAAATAGAACTTTCCATTAAACTTTACTGTTTGAAATTTCCATAGGTCTTTTTCCACTCTGATTTGTAAGTATGCAGCCCTTAAGTCTACGATTTTCCTTGCGCCCTTTTTTCTTCTCCACTCCCTTAGTTTCTCATCGCAAACCGACACCCCATCTGCCGTATGACATGACGTGTATTTATTTAGTTCTCTAAAATCTAATACTGGACGCACTTTGTTTTTAGTTTCTTGTACCACCGCCATTAACGGAATCACACCATCTATCTTTTCTCCATCGGGCACAGCAACCAAAATACCATCCCTTATCCATTCATTTATTTCCTTTTCAAATTTCTTCTTTATTTCACCTTTTATCGACTTGTTATATATACCTATTTGATTTGTTAACTTTGGAACATTTTCCTTCCATTTCCAACGCATTATCCACCTCTCCCCATCAAATTTTGCACAAAAATCTTTATCTTCGATACTCAATTTTTTATTAGCCATTGTTGCAACGTTTACATTTAAATCCTGCAACTTCTCTATCCCAAATGTTATTCTCTCTCTTGATAAACTCACACCTCCAAGTTCGAATATAATGTCCAATCCTAGTATCGCATCTACACCATCCAAAAGTTTTTCAACAACTATCATTTCAACCTGAATAATTTTACCAACAATCTTCATATTCACAACCTCTTTTCCCCGACATTTCACAATATCTCCATTAAATGTTCTAACTATACTATTGTCTTTATTTCCATCACACAAATTATCACATACCAACGACTTATTGCATCCTGAGTCCACCAATCCGCGACATAACTTCCCATTGATTTCTACCATTATAATTGCAAGATTTTCTACTGCCGGATTCATTCGTCCGATGAAACCGCCTCCAGCTGTCCAGCGGTTCCAT
The DNA here is from genome assembly GCA_015478945.1 of Trachelipus rathkii. Taxonomy (NCBI): domain Eukaryota; kingdom Metazoa; phylum Arthropoda; class Malacostraca; order Isopoda; family Trachelipodidae; genus Trachelipus; species Trachelipus rathkii. Next base: position 29,068 of record JABUQX010088719.1, read on the forward strand.
CTTCTGCATTTCCCGCCATTCCGCATTCATATGCCTTATGCCCTTGATTATTGCACCTCCAACATGTTATTCTTTCTATATTCTTATCTTTCTCAAAGTTATAATAATTTCGTTGGTAACATTGTCTCGCAATGTGCCCTTCTTTATGGCAAATGAAACATTTAATTCCATTATCATATCGTTCTAAATTCATTTTTCTATTAACAAAATTACTTGACCTCACTTTACCATTGTTGCTATTATCATCTATCAAGTTCACACTTTTTACGGCATTACATTTACCTCCATTTATTGAAGCTAACACTCTTCCCTTTGCGACTAGTTCTTCGATCGATACTCCATCTAAATTTTTCACTATTCTAAGTTCCTTGCTGATGCTCATTGGGAGACCTACAATAAAAGCTTTTTTAATAAAATTCTCATCGTTAATACCAGCCGCTCTAGTTAGCTTTTTTATTTCTGTTAGGTACAAATCAATCTGTTCTCCTTCCCATCTCTTTGTGATCAACTTTTCATACGCTATATATGGGTCCTCACCAAATGCCTCTCGTAGTTTTTGCTTAATTGTTACACTATTCTTTTTTGTCTCATCGCCTAATTGTAAATAAACCGCTAAAGCTCCTTTTTCCAAAAATAAAGGAATAACCCTTTCTTCATCCTTAATTTTATTGATGCTGCAAACCAGCTCGAATTTCGTAAGCCATTCCTCAATATCTTCTTTACCGTCGTAAATTTTCAACGCGTCTCCTAACTTGATTTTATCCATTAGGTACCTTTTACTGTAGGTTCTTCTTCTTTCTTTTAAAGGGCCCGGCTAGCTTGTAGTATAAAGTATCACAACCTCACGCTTTGAAGATTTATTGAATACCGACTTGGTTAATTACATAACTTATTATCAATAGCTTCAGAGTGAAGCAACATTAATACACATAT
>JABUQX010088719.1:45000-50000 GCA_015478945.1 Trachelipus rathkii
CACTCTATCATATGCTTTCTCCAGATCTAAAAAACACCCATACACTTTCCCTTTCCTTTCTATACCTTTCTCCACAAGCATCTTCATTGTGAATTCCACACACCCCCTTCCCATCCTAAATCCTCCTTGTTCTTACCCCTCTTCCGTTAAATCTCTTACCCTCTCAATTAGTATTCTCCCATACACTTTCCCCACTACACTCAAAAGACAAATACCTCTATAATTCCCACACTCCATCCTATCCCCTTTCCCTTTATACAGGGGAACCAAACAACCATCCTCCCAATCCTGTGGAACCTCTTCCTTCCTCCAACATAAATTATACAACCTGTACAGCCATTCCTCTACCCCTCTGCCTCCCATCTGTAACATTTCCATACTCACACCATCTAGACTTTCCTTTTTTTCCTTTAGTTAACGCCCTAATAATTTCTTCCATTTGTATTTCCATATCTCCTTCCCTCTTCACCCCCCATCCCCACCTCTTGTAAATCATCCTCATCTCTCCCACCCATTTCATTCAATAATCCTCTAAAATATTCCCCCATCTTTTCCTCACCTTATCCTCCCCTCCTATCCATTCCCCTTCCTCTCCCTTAACCCTCTCCCCTAACCCCTCCATCTTCTTCCTTTTTATTTACTTCTTTCCAGAATATCTTGCTCCCCGTTTCAAAATTTTCTGTCACTTTTCTACACCATTCATTATTTGTATTTCTCTTCGCCCTCTCCACCGCCCTCTTTGCTTCCACTCTAACCCCTCTATATTCCTCCCAGCTTTCCCTTCTCCTATCCCCCAACCATTTCACATAGACCTCTTTTTTCTTTTTCACCAACTCTTTCACCTCCTCACTCCACCATTCACTTCCTTTCCTTCTACTTGCTCCCACCTTTTTTACTCCACATATCCTTCTGGCTCTTCACAAATTGTCTCTTTAAATCTCTTCCTCTCCTCCTCCACATCCCTAATTTCCGTCTCTCTCACGTCCCTCCATCTATCCTCCATACCCCTCCTAAACTCGTTCTTACACAATGTCTCATCTAAATTTTCCACCTTTATGACTTCTATTTTCCTCTTTTTTTCTCTTTCTCTAACCGTTACCTCTCCCCCTACCCTTAACCTAGCAACCACCAAATAGTGTTATCAGATAATTATATATATATATATATATATATATATATATATATATATATATATATATATATATATATATATATATATATATATATATATATATATATAGGGATGTACTTGCTAAGTTGGTGGCTTCTTTAAGAGCAAGCACCCTATATAAGAGGATGGTAATTTAGAAATCCATATTTGAAATGATGTTTTTATTCAACATAAGTATAATATGCAATTAAAGTATAAAAGTAACAAGTCCCTTCTGTTGAGATACTCTTTGTAGGCGAATTGCAAGTCGCAGCCTTTTCCAGTGCGTTTTTCAAACTTGCCTCTGACTCTTCGTTTAAAAGCGAAAATTTGTGATCGAAATTCAAGTCGCAGCCTTTTCCATAAATTTACCTCCCTTGCCAAAAGTGGTGTTTGAAGTTTGGAGGAGTTCTGGAGAGAGTATCTTCAGTGAGACTTATTTCTTCTGATTCTTAATAATTTGATCTGACTTTATCTGACTGAAGAGCATCTCAACATCACGGGTTTATATATCATTTCATTTCGACTTATGCTAAAATTTTGCTCGCGCAAATCTTAGCATAAGTACGAACATAAATTAAAATTTTTACAAAGTTATAATGGAGTGCTACATTACTTCCTGCGCTAAACACGGAGTGAGAAAGTATGTTATAATAATTATACAAGATATAAAAATTAACCTTCATTCAAATGTATACATATTTGTGGGCATTTAACAATGCACACAAACATATAAAACATTTCAATGGGGTAAAAATAATAACTAAAATACATAAAGTTATACTTTCAAATGCAAACATATCTAATTATGTCCAAAGACATAAGTAGACATACAAACATTTGAAGGCAAAAATAGTATATTCAAATACGAGCATAACTGGTAACATCCGAAGATCTAAACATATATACAAATATTTGAATACATAAAAATACAATAATGTTATATATACAGAAAATAAAAGGTGCATTTAAACACAAGCATATTTGATTATATCCGTTAGATATAAACAAACATACAAACATTTAAATGCATAAAAGTACAAAATGTTAATACATAATTCTTGATATGGAACAATTGAGTTTCACAAGTTAAATAGGCCACATCGATCGAACCGTTGCATCCAAAGAAAGGTCCAGTATAAGGCGTTTCTAATGTATCCATGATTTGACCAATGCGCACGTAAATAGTTTTCAAAGCTGTAGTTACGAGAGAAACATTGCTTGATATATGTAGAGGCGAAGTTGCTTGAAATTTAGGTCCTTTATTTGAAAAATTTCTTCATACATAAAAGGGAGCGGTCACAGAACCATTTAGAATTCGAAAAGGAATCAGAGTTCGTAGTGGAATCCAAAAATGAGTTTCTGCCCATAATCCAAACTTAAAATGATGAAAGAAATCTATACCGTAAAGGAAGTTACATATGTGGAGGCGAAGTTGCTTGAAATTTAGGTTCTTTATTTGAAAAATTTCTTCATACATAAAAGGGAGCGGTCACAGAACCATTTAGAATTCGAAAAGGAATCAGAGTTCGTAGTGGAATCCAAAAATGAATTTCTGCCCATAATCCAAACTTGAATGATGAAAGAAATCCATACTGTATGTAAAGGAAGTTTGCTATGTCTGACAATGAATCCTCGAACTGTGAGTTGTGAAAAGGTGAAGACCATAATCCAAAATTTATTAAAAAATGAAAATTGAAGTTCGTTTTGATAATGTTCATTTGCTTGAGTCATCTTCTCGGAGTGTTCTGATTGAGAATTTTAGTATTATTGTAGTTTTTCTTTTTCTTCATTTTGTTTGTTTTTTTAGAAGGCGTTGATTGAAGTTCTGGGTGTTCTTTTCCGGGTTCACCAATTATATAGGGATGTACTTGCTAAATTGGTGGCTTCTTTAAGAGCAAGCACCCTATATAAGAGGATGGTAATTTAGAAATCCATATTTGAAATGATGTTTTTATTCAACATAAGTATAATATGCAATTAAAGTATAAAATTAACAAAAGTCCCTTCTGTTGAGATACTCTTTGTAGGCGAATTGCAAGTCGCAGCCTTTTCCAGTGCGTTTTTCAAACTTGCCTCTGACTCTTCGTTTAAAAGCGAAAATTGGTGATCGAAATTCGGAGTCGCAGACTTTTCCATCAATTTACCTCCCTTGCCAAAAGTGGTGTTTGAAGTTTGGAGGAGTTTTGGAGAGAGTATCTTCAGTGAGACTTATTTCTTCTGATTCTTAATAATTTGATCTGACTTTATCTGACTGAAGAGCATCTCAACATCACGGGTTTATATATCATTTCATTTCGACTTATGCTAAAATTTTGCTCGCGCAAATCTTAGCATAAGTACGAACATAAATAAAATTTTTACAAAGTTATAATGGAGTACTACATATATATATATATATATATATATATATATATATATATATATATATATATATATATATATATATATATATATATATATATATATATATATATATATATATATATATATTAAAAAAAACCCAATACTTATTATCTAATGCACCTAAAAAGACTAACTGATTGATATGCTCGGAAGTCAATCTATTCCTTTCATTTGAGCAAACATTGTTTAATAATGATACTGTTCGTTCTGAAGAGACTGACGTCGCATTTACAGTAAGATATTTCATTGCTAACATAAACATAGCAGGGAAAGCATTTTTACTATCATTCCAAAATTTTATTGGGTCGCATTATCCACTTGATCACTGAATAACTGAATAGTGATTAGTGAATTCTCAGAAGACAATTTGACTATGTGGTATGTGCCATGTCGATCCCCCCCTCTCCCTATTTTTGGTTCCCGAAAAGACGAAAAATCTAAAACCCCAATTTTTCTGTTTATTTTATACACGACATTGGGGGATGAACATTATGGGGAAAAAGAGTTTCATCACTTCAGGGTGTCGGAAGAGGGGAAAAAATTTTATATTTTTCCGGCCTTTAAAAATTTTTTTTTAAAGAATATCTGATTTCGATATTAAGAAAAAAATATCGAAATATCGATATAATATCGCCCTCTAAGAAAATATCGTCCAAAAATATCGATATATAGAGCCAAAAATATCGATATTTCGATATATCGATATTTTTTGGCCATCCCTAGTATATATATATATATATATATATATATATATATATATATATATATATATATATATATAAGTATATAATATATATATATATATATATAATATATATATATATATATATATATGTAATATATAATAATAATATATATCTTCTAATATATATATATATATATATATATATATATATATATATATATATATATATAAAATTCACTTAGTAACAACAATGAAAATGATAAGTTTAATAATATATATATATAATAAATATATATAATGTATAATAATAATAATAATAATAATAATAATAATATATAATAATATGTAATAATAATAATAATAATAATATAATAATAATATATAATAATATATACATATAATATATATGTATAATAATAATAATAATAATATATATAATAATAATATAATAATAATAATATATATATAATAACAATAATATATAATAATAATAATATATATATAAAAATATGGATAATAACTAATAATAATAATAATATATATAATAATAATAATATATATATATATAATAATAATAATAATAATATATATAATAATAATATAATAATAATAATATAATAATAATATACATATATGTAATAATAATAATAATAATAATAATAATATGTAATAAAGTTTAAATATTGAAATTTCTAGGTCAAAATTTAAAGAAAGCTTATATTATAGAAAACAACTATATATATAATAATAATAATAAAA
>JABUQX010088719.1:62500-73952 GCA_015478945.1 Trachelipus rathkii
ACTGCTTTAACTTTCTGCTTTACTGCTTTAACTCATGTTTTACTGCTTTAACTTTCTGCTTTACTGCTTTAACTTTCTGCTTTACTGCTTTAACTCACATACATTACATACCTTAAAGCAGTAAAGCAGTAAAACAATAGAGGTGTTACCTAACACCTAGGGGATTAGTATGCTTTTGTTTTACTGCTTTACTGCTTTACTGCTTTAACTCTCTGCTTTACTGCTTTAACTCTCTGCTTTACTGCTTTAACTCATATATTTATTAACATTATGTTTTCTTTTATATTTTTGTTTTATTACTTTTTATTATTTCTATTTTTATTTTTGTTTTAATACTTTTTTATTTTTAATTTGTAATGTAAGAATAAAAACACACAGAGTTTCTGTTATATAAACATTTTATTTTAATAAAATTGCACGAAATTTTATTAAAAACTTTTTATATATAAGAGTTTTAAGGGAAGTAAAATCGCGTTTTTTCATTTTAAAGCATTTATTACATAATCAGAAACTATAAAATCATTGACATACAAATTTTTAGCATCAAATATATTTACAAATTTATTAAAACATACATTATTTAAAAAACATATAATGAAATAAATACAATAGACTCCACATAAATTGGAATATAAGGGCTGAACAGGGTAAGACATAGTTTTTACACAGCTTACATTATTATATTTTAAAAATAAGGTAATATAATGATTATTCAATATAAATTTTAAGTTCAAAGAATCAATTATGTGAACAGTATCGTTTTTTGCTCTATAAACGGAAATCCAATGTCCTGTTGAGGTGATGTGACGAGGCAATGTATTGAATATGAAGCAGGTATCCTTCTCCAGCTTTACAGAGTTTATTTCGTTAATAGCAAACACACCTAAAAAGCGAGGTTCATTTTTAAACACCGATTTTATTTCCTCTTCATTCATCTTTAATAATTCAAAAGTACGTTGCGTACTCTGTCAATTTCAATGAGTTGAGGATGCTCAAGATAGACCACTACAGTGATGGGTGATTGTAGAATCGATCCAAAAGAGAGACTTAGTCCTAAGGTTCCCTTTCTCAAAATGTTTAAATGATAGGCGTTACAAGCTGAAAGGTCTGCAGTAAGATCATACGCATATAAATTACTATTCTTTGCGTATTCTTCAAGATTTAAACCTGTCCCGCTATCATTACATGATACAGTATTGGCTATTAAGTCGTAAAAAGGCCGCGTACAGAGAGATAGGTCTCCGTTGTATAACATTTCATAATCACGTCCGTGAGGTAGTCCATTCACATGTAAACTGATGCCCCTAAGTCCGAAAGGTGTGAATTTATAGGGTGACTTTTTATAATTCCCGGAGTATTCATGTTCCACAATCCCTATTATTACTTTCTGTGGTAAATTTCCGTTCACAATGTTAGGGATATTGATACTCGATAATCCTTGAGTGAAATTAAATATCTTGGTTTCAACTCTCTTAATAGGGTACTTTGCTGTAGTATTCAAAAGCGAATTTTCAATTTCCAAATGTCGCTGTGGTGATAATTTCACTTTTCTAACATAGAGATAAGCCTCCAGCAGTTTGAAAACAGGTTCAGGACATACAGCTGTAGCAGTAGGTTTACTTTCTTGAGAGAAGATATCGCCATTTAATCGTCCGTAAAATTCATAAGTATTATTTATGACTTTAGCTGCTTTATCTATATGTGCAGCTTCATCTTTGAAACTGTAAAAACCACATGATTTGAGATGAGATTGCTTAGCATCGTCTGAATAATTTAACAAATGTTCTATATAGCTCCTATAAGGATAATTAGCAGCTGATGCCCCTAATGAAGTTCCGTTAAGATAGACTTCAACCTGAGTGAAACATGTATACAGGAAATTTGATTCTGTATATACTATATGGTCATCACCCGTAGGAAGATCTGTACCATCAGGTTTTGTCAATTTCGTTTTTACATATAAAAACACATTAGAGGGATCTAAGTACTGATCAGAAGTACCTGGAATATTGAACTCTAGAGGAACATCTGTATTGGTAATTGAATGCAAAGGATTAATACTGATAAAGTTGGACTCGCTAACGCTAATCTGTGTAGGGTTCATGGAGAAGAGATCCAATTCACTCTTACAACAATCAGGACTAGAAGGATGAAGGAAATGCATCTTGCATGTGCGAGCTCTGGTCGTATAATGAACATTTTCATGAAAAACCTTACTTATATACACAGCTCGTATAAAAGTTATCAGTTAGTAATTAAATAGCAAATACATCAATACATTTTTTCTTTAGAGGTTTTCCGCTTAGCCTTTTTCTTTATGACAATCTTCTTGTTCCCTCGACCTTGTCCTGACATTTTACGTCTTATTTTACGCTTAACATCATCCAACAGCTCATCTGAAACATCGGCTATGCGTCTTTTTAATGCTGTACGAGGATTATTTCCTGCAGCAATATCTTGAATAGTATGCAAACCTGTTCTTATAGCTTTTTTACCTATATATTCACCGCCTTTCCTGAGTAGAGGCCTTGCACTTCTTAACTTGGCAAAAAATCCACCAAGGCCATATCCCCTCTGCATTTTTGTTCCCCTGAATACCCTTTCTTCGTCCATTATTACAGGAGTATCTTTCTTATACTATCTTTACACTGTGAGAGTATGTTAATGAATGAAAAATATATCTGACTACACCTCTTATATATTCCATTATGCTGTAATTACTGCATCTGTTTCTTTCTAATATGAACTTTGCATAACAATGCACCGTGTGTAAAGGGAAAAGGATTTCCTTCTACATCTTTTATATGCACGCGTACAGAGTCAAAATTTGATCTATTCAGAGGTAGATAATGAACATTGGGGAATGTTATAACTTTACTCTCTTTGGGAAAATATACTACTCTTAATAAAGGAGCTTTAGTATTACCTACATATTGATGATCAATTATATTTGTATATACATAGGCCATACCTGGATGATTGAGCATCTCGGATGGGGTACATGTATAATGCAGTACTCGATCTGCTTCATCTTTTTGTTCATGTGGAGTCATGCGGTTATTCTCCACAGATAGTATAACCCTCTTCAACATAGTAGGGATATCATGAAGTATATCCAACTCAGCATCACGTCTACGAATATGTTTGCGTTGCCATGGTGATCGTTCGAGAAAAAACATGTCCCGGTCTCGTAGGTTTACATTTACTTTTGAACTTAAAGATATTATTACTTTATCTTCATAGGTACGCATTTCAGTTTTGTATACCAAGTCCTTACACATAATACTCATATCAAAGAGAACGTTTAAATGACTAAAAATAGCAGGAACCGATTTAAAATAAGACCGTCGCAGAACAAATTCTTCAATGAAGTATTCTTTTGTAGCAAATGTGGTTGTATTCATCTTTTTGGCAATTGTAGTCCTTTTCAGATAACGATATCTTCCACTTGTAATATAGTTTCAACACATTCTACACTTCTGTACACCGTCATCCAGAATAGATTGTGAGGTAAATTTTCTATGTCCGTATTTAATATCATTTCACATAATCCCGCTTCGTATTCCTCTCTTTCAAGTTGTATAGGATTCATTAACACAGTTGTAAAATCCGAGAGTTTATTATCAGGATGTAAATCCAAGGAGGCTGAAGAAGGCAGAGTTATATAAAAGTGATCTACACTCTCCATGATTATAATGACAACTGTTCTTAACTTCACTTGCTTTTATATAAGTATTAAACTTGGCAGGATATCCCCTCCATTTCACAAGTAACTGCTTATTTTTTCCTTTACCTCTCGTAGCTAATATTTTTTCAATTTTATATTCATGAGTTACAGGATTGAACCTTACTTTTTGTATTTCCTGCTTATAAAATCCGCCTTTTATTTTTTCACCATTTAAATCTTCCAGATAATATAACTTTAAACTATCACGACTGAATGGTTGGATATTGTGGACTTTAAAAACTTCCGTAGTCCAACCGGATTCATATCCTTTTCTAAACCTTTCTTCTGTCGAGAAACTCTTACATAATCGTTTACCTTTATTCCTGAATTATCTTTTATTTTGTTTTCTTTTTCACCCATATACGCCATACGTCCTCTAGTTTTTGACATTTCTAAAGGAGTTGACTTTATAGTTCTATGGTAAGGCTATTATAGAATATGGTCGTCAATATATCAATATCATTTAAAAGTATTCATTCAGTAAATATCTTATGCATTCTTTATTCTAATTTTGTTGAATCTTTCAACTCTTATGTTTGGAGAAAATGTGTGCAGCAGCTTGTGCCACTCTGAACTCTCTCTGAAACTCTCTTTGTAGTTCCATTCTGGATCAATCATTGGTTTGGTGTTCTCACTCGTCTCTCATTCATTTATCAGCAGCTGTAGCTGATCTTTTATCTTTATAGCTCATGCTGAATATAGTGATGTGATGGACAGTGAAGTGCAATGTGAAGTACTGTTATAAAGGCTATGTGATGAACCATTAAATCTTGTATATCAATGCAGAATATGTTTTTATGTGAAGTTTTTTCTTACAGTTATAGGTATTGTATCTTCTTTACTCAGTAAACATTTTATCTTTCTCAATATTAGGATACTAACAAACCTATTGAAACCCCAAAGCTATTTGGCTCCTCAGATTGAAGCGTATATATTCTATCTTGCCTCATATTTGTCACATTTGCATGTAATAATATATATATATATGCTCATGTATGTATATATATATATCTGTATCTTCTATCTATCTATATATATATATATATATACTCTGTGTTATATCTCTCTAATTGTCTAAAATGTGATATTAGTGCAGGAAAAGAAAAGTTAGAATAACGTTTGTTACTGGCATTTCTATTATCCATATAATTATATATTACAAATTATTCAACTGGGCCTCTTATTCATGAATTGTTTTCTTAATTAGCCCTCTGGTGCCCATTTATTTATCTTGACTTAGAAATTTTGAGATGATCAGATCTTGATTTATAGTGAAGTCTTATCAGTCTCACTAATGTGGTTATCTTTAGATCTTTAGATCAATAATTAGTTTTGTTTGATACTCGTTCATCTTTGGGCCTTTCCTTCAGTTTACATGAAGGTCAGCTATCAGTCCATCTTTGATCACTTTTATTCTATATCATTACGATCTCCTTCATTCAGTGTTAATTCTTTTAAATATTCATATAATATTATTTACTGGCATCTATTACGTTTGGCTCTCAGGATCTTTCAATTATCTTCATTTCTTAGGTTTACTTCATTGTTATATCATCAATAGGATATATAGGTAAGACGGATGCGATTTAAGTCTTTAATCCATCATTTTGTAGCACCCAATCTTAAATGCTATTCTCATGGATGTTGTCATTAATTTATATCTGCACACTACTCTCTATATTTGGTTATCTGTTTCTGCTTTAGATCTTATCTTCAGATGACTACTCAGGAAAAATGTCTTATCAATTCTATATCTTAAGGTTCATTTTGTTTGTGTTTGCTGCTGATGTGAAGGGTTATCATCATGTCATTCTGCTCTATCTGTGTGTGCAGTTGTAGGTATTAAACTGATGGATTTACATGTGTGCATTGTGCTTCATGCATGTAAAGTTTAGTGTGAGTAATCTTTAGATCTCAGGAAAGACAATTCTGCAGATATGTGTTATTTATATTTCTCTGCTGTCATACTCATTATCTATGGGTGCAGCAACCTTCTTCATTGTGGATACTGCCAGTTGTCAGGAGGGGCTGTGGCAGGAGAAGAGTGTGAATATATCTCTCTCTGCCCAGTAACTGCTGTTTTCCAGTTTTTGTCTTGAGAGGTTTTAGTGATATTTCTGCGGCAGCCAACTATTCAGTCTTGCAAGGGACCTTTACCTTTATAAATACATTCAGACTTTCTTATAGTTAATTTTCTCAATCTACTCAATTAGTTTACGTTTGCTGGGTGGTTCTTTTATGATTTATACAGAGTGTCTTTACCTTCAAACATATTCTTCAGTTGTACTGGTTTATCTAGTGGGAATTGCAGATGTTGTTTGTGTTAGCCTCTATTGCATCATTGCAGCTGAAGTTCATCAAATAACGTGGGGGATCAAACCTTCTATATGCTTTTGAGCTCTTTCACTGAAAATTTGGTGCTGGCCTGAAGTCACTTGATATCTTCTCTCTCTATTAATGTATTAATCTGTGTTTAGAAAAACTGCCTTTCTTCTATTCTTTACTTTGGGGTGAGAAAAATATGTTCTGTTATGAAAAACACAGAGATGTTGATTCAGTGAAATAAACTGTGACACTTCCATCTTTGTATTGTTTAGTAAGACTAGTCTCCCAACCTGATGATTTTGTAAACATTATATTATTCAACAGATCATATTCATTATTTTGTGAGTTGGATGCGTATCTTCTATTCTTTTGACCTTTTAACTCACAACTTTATGTCTGTGCTGGGGACGATTAGTGTCATTTCATTAATTAATGAAAGTTTTATTTTCTTATTATTCTATTCCATGTTGGAATATGCTTGGACTGGGACATAATTTATAATTCTATTATTATCTTAATTAATGATATTAGTGTAATAATCTTGGTTTATTGTGAGTTGTGATCATAAATGTTTTGGCAAGAGTTTGGGCAGTTTTGCTTAAAATAAAATATTCAGCTTGGAAACACATTAACACCTGGCGAATAATAGTATTCTGATACTGAAAAATAAATAAATAATCAATAAAATAACAAATACAAAAACATAATATTATGTCTTCTAAATAACTGTGTAGCAGAAAGTTAGTAATCGCACAGAGAGTTATGCAAAGCATTAAAACTGGTGGTGGTTCCAGCTGGCTGTGGCCGGCAGCGTACTATTTACTGGATTGATGCTTTGTTTGTTTGCTGCAGCAGTATCATAATGTATATGAGTTATCATGAGAAAGTTCAAAATGATGACAGTTGTGCGAGCCATATGTAGTTCATAGACTTTGGCGCAGGAAAAGTTAGTGATAAATAAGTAAACGATGAGCTGGAGAGAAATTAAAGCAGTAAGCAGAAAGTCAAGTAGAACATGGTTAAAGCAATAAAGCTGGTCGCTTGGTAAGCAGTAAGGCGAGGCACTATCCTGGTCTGGTTGGCTGTTCCACGCCATTGTTTTACGCGCAGCAGCTTGCCTGTCTCCTTGAAGTATGGGCGCAATGGGGTGCTGCTCTCTCTTAATGATGAATGGGTGGAAGCTCTGCGTTCTATTCGGAAGAGAAGTATGTTGAAGACGAAGGTTGCTGGTCGGTTGTATCTCACGTTTCGTTGCCATGGGATGACTGGTCAACCGGGAAGTATGCTATAGCTCAGCAGTGATCATCTGGCCCTGTAGAGAGAGAAAATATGTGCGACTGTTAAGCAGTTACAGTGTTCTTCTGCATAACAAACACCACAGCAGTGGTTTTCTGGGATGGTGTACCCTAGAACATACAGACTCGCTGTTTGCAGGTCTCTCTGGAAGCCTGCTGTGCTATCTGCAACTCCTGCTATACACCCAGATACCATGTTTTTTATTGCTCAAGTGTTGCCAAAATAACACACTCTCTCTGCAGTGAGCATTACTAACGGGTGCGGCTGCTCATGATCCTGTTCTCTCGCCTGCTAGGGAGTAGGCACCATGGGGCTGGGGAGGTGGGCTTCATAAGTCTCAGGAGTGGGCTGGCATGGCATTTCTGTGTCATTAACAATAAGGCATCTTCTGAGTTCGCCATGATGCGCTCAGCCTGACTGCGGCTGTTAGTAACTGGCACTGTGCGCTGTGCATGCTACTGTTTGCCGGCATATGTCTCTGCACAAACTAACCTATGGTTCTATGGAACTGAAGTAACTGAATACATTACTAGTGGACAGAGAACATCAAAGCAAATCAGGCCAAGTGGGTTAAAAATGAACCCAAATACAGATGTGAAGTAGAAAGAATCAAGATGAAATATAACGAAAATGGTCAGACAAGGATTAAAGACGACCATCGAAAAAAAGGCCTACAGATCTGCTGAGAAGGACAGAAAAAGAAAACTCTTAATAGTGGGATCAAAAAAAATTGATATCTGTGAACTGCTGCAAGGTGTATGATGTTTGAGTCTGCAGCTCTGCAGACATCTTCCCACTTCAGAATACCAGAGGTTGATCTTGAAAATATGAAATAGGCAAAAATATGTTCAAAACAGAAGGTACAACCAGAAGAATGAGAAAACCACAAAATTACAAATTCTAATTGAAGAAGTGTGGAGAAGCAAAACCTGAGAGCTAAAGGACGTCTGTGACAAGCAGTTAACTCAGGCAGAATATATCAAAAGAACACCTACCAAAGCCACCTCAGGGAAGATCCAAATGTGGTGAGCTAAGTCTCTGCAGTCTTGGCATCAGGGACAGAGCGCGCATGCACTGGGGAAATATCATCAACGTTTAGCATGACACTGGCATACGTTGGCACAACCATCTTCAGAGGGTTAAACTAAAAATTAGGGTTACGCCGAATTAGGGTATAAGTAAGAGAGGAGGATTTAAATAGGGAGGAGGAATTGCACCTGGTGAGGAGGAGAGAGGAGAGAGGAAGGTTGCCCTTATTCGTGGTGGATTTAGTGAAAAGTTTCTGGTTCAGATGGGATTACCTGTGGTTTTATATGGTGGGGTTTCTGATGGGTGGACACTCGTGGAGTGGGTTTTTAGAGGTGGGTTTTTCGTCTTTCAATATCTTTTATGACTTATACACTATTATAATGATATTGCAACTGAAATCATTTTTTTTGTTTTATTTTCGATAAATGGCAAGTGTAGGTTTCATTGATTTGGCGTTTTGCCATAGTGGTTTGACTATGTGGGTTCGATGAATTTATTCACCTTAAGTTTAAGGAGAAGAATACATGTGAACCATCTCTTTATATCATTCTCTTCTTTGGGAGGAAATCTCTTGGAGGAGGATAAATGTCATGATGATGACATTTCATAGTATCTTATACTCTACAACAGTGCAACTAGGACAGTTAGTGTTTCATGTCTTTTACGTGTGGAAGATATGGAAGATAATATTTCCAGGAAAACATCATTTACAGTCAAAGCAAACTCTCACAATCTTTTTAGATATTATTACGGTTTGAAGTTTATTCAATAACATAGCGCTATGGTTTTGTTTTGTGCTGTTGCTGGAAGATACGTTCAAATTCGGTTGATAAACCGAAATATATTATATGTGTATTTGAATGTTGCAGTCATGAAGACGGGAAAACCATCTTGTGTATCTGCTTTACGATTGTTCAAGTGTGGTTTATGTTGCGCCCTGGATGTGACGTGGTAACATACGAAAGGAGTCGTATAGCTGAAGTGTTCAGCTACCACCAGGACAGCAACTTACCAGCTGGAAGGAAAAAGTTGATGATGAGAGAAGTGTGGTTTCTGTGTTCAAGTTCTGTTCTAACGCTTCATCACCTGGATTCTGCAGATAGATCTTACCTTCTCTTTGCCATTCTATGGACGAAGACTTTGTTATGGGTTGTATTATAACGGAAGAAGTTACAGTGAAGACATTGAAGTGAAGGCATTCCTGTTGGGCAGCGATCTTAGATATATCAGAAAAGACCAGTTGGTTCTCATCTGCTACCGCGTGTTTAAGTAATTCACACCACCCTTTATTTCTTATTTCAGTGGTTCTTGTATATTGAGCTGCTCTGGAAGGTGAGGGATATCCTTTGATTCGCCTGTTCTGTCACATTCAGTTTTTACTCATTTTACCATGATGGGAGTTTGATCAGTAAAGGACATTAGTGCAGAAGAAGCATCTTATCTGATGACCTGTTCAGAGTGTTTATATGGTTAAATCATTCTCTTGCTAATTACTGACTAGACACTGTGTGCAGACCAGAATTGGAGTCAGCCAGGAACATAGCAGGATAAAATTACTAACTTACCAGCAGAAGATTATTCAGAGGAATCACAGGAAAAATTCTTGGGTTGGATGGTGGTTGTGAGTTGTTTGAAAGAGACTGTTGCTAGGGTACATGGAGTACCTTGATGTAATCTTATATTTATTCGTTATGGGTTTTTGTATGTATATATATATGTATATTATATATGTATGTATGTATGTCAATATATGTGTAATATATATCATATAATATATATCTTATGCTCTATGTCATAATAGTTAGCAGAATTGGAAAAATTTATGATTAAAGCATACATGGAAATGAAATAATAATATATATATATACATATATATATATATATATTATATATATATATATATATATGTATATAAAATATATATTATATATATATAATATCTTTATATTATATATATATTATTATACTAAAACCGACTAAAATTAATAATAACTAATAAATCAATGTGTTGTGATATACTCATGTTAATATTAATATTAAAAATATTAATATAATAATATTAATAATAAATAATAAATGTATCAGTATATATGCATTTATTATATATAATATAAAAGTATATAACTCATGTTATGGATATAAATGTTCTCTTCTATTATATTATGTGTTATGATAATATGTGTATGTCTCAAATGATAATAACAATTAAAGTAGTATGTATAATAACTCTAATAATGATAGTAATGTTTGACATTACAATGTGTGTGTGTGTGTGTGTAGTGACAATAATTGATATTTTTATAATATTGATTGTATTATTGACTATTAAATCATGTATATAATATAATAGTAGTAATATTCAATGAAGTGATTAATGTATGAAATTATTAATGTTTACGATAAAATAATAGTAACAATGATATCAATACCAGTGATGTATGGCTTCTGTATATATATTATATATGGAGATAATAGAAATCAATAAATATTTATTAATATGTTTATTGACAATGAGCAATAATGGACTTTGTATATATTAATAAACAAATAACAATAATAATATCGTTATTCTTCATGTATTTGTGTTCTGTTCTACTATTTACCCATGTTTATTGTTTGGTTCTTGTTTGTTAGTTTTATGGTTTGTTTGATAATAAATAATATATGTAATAAATATTATAATAATGTATTATATAATAAAGATATAATATAATAATAATCTAAATAATAATATTATATCTTAATAATAATAATAATAATAATGATATATATATTATATATAAACATATAACAATATCTATATAATATATGACATGTATCAATGATCTTCTTCATATTATATCTTTGTAAATATTGCTATTTACTAGTTCTGATCTGGTTATACTGTGATTCTATAACTATATAATCTTTCTCAACATATGAATTCATGTGAAGTGTGTTTTATTTAGGCAAGAATCATTCTTTTTCATTAAAAATCTTTCTATTTATTTATTACCTTCTTTCATTCTTCTTTTTATAAGGTCAAGTATATGTGTTAATTATAATCTCAAGGAATTAGTTATTATGTGAGATGTT
>JABUQX010088720.1:0-22613 GCA_015478945.1 Trachelipus rathkii
TATATATATTATATATTATATATTTATATATATATATTATATATATATATAATATTATTTTTTATATATATATAGATATTATATTTATATATTATATTATATATATATATATATATACAAGATGATACTCTAGAACTAGGCCATGGTATATCAGTTGACCAAGAATTTAGACCTTACTAACGAAATCGCTTTAATTAAAAATCGTCGTTATTAAAATCAACATTTATATAAAGGGAAGTTGAAAAAAAACTGTTAACATTATGCAAGCAACGTCGTTACCCTCCGCCAGAACGCAAAAGTTCAGGATTGCATATGGGAGAGCAGAGTTCGCCAAAATTGTGTTCTACCTTGTTGTTTAATCACGGTCAAAATTGTCGAAAATATGGTTCATAAAAATTAATATTAAGAGTATATAGATATAAATAAGAATAACTTAAATTTTATTGTAAATTGTTAATTTAGTTGTAAAGCTCTAAATTAACTATTACACACTTTTTCTCATTAGTATTTCTTTTTAGTCACCGAACAAAAGAACAATGAAATAGCATAAAAAAGAAAAAGATAATTAAATGAATAAATTGAAAGTTTAATATTAATAGGATAGTAAAAATATACGGTGTTAATAGTATTCAGAATAAATAATATAAAAATTTTAATTATTTTTTCTAATTATAACTAAAAATAATGAAACGTATTAAACAAAAAAAAAAATTACAATATTCTATGAATAACTATTTTAAATATTTTAATTAGAAATTTTAATATAGACTTTGATGTAAACAAATTCATAGCATCGCATTTCGATGTAAATTTCATCATATGTAGTAGTTTGATGCAAATAAGATCATACGACCGCGAATCAAAATTTTGTACGCGATATGAAGCGATTCCTTCTCTTTTAAAATTTCATTTCAAAATATTCATTAGTAATTTGCATACGGTTGTTTAGAAATAATATCGCCGCAAATGAAATATATTTTTGCGATTTTCTTTGATATAACTCTTCAATCATTAGCCTTTGATTGATAGAAATGAATAGCTTTGTTTTTCTTTTTCAGTGTACAAGATAGTAAAGACTAAAGAAGAGAAAGAGAAGGAGCATTAGCAATCCTTAGAACTATAATTGACGTGTCTTCAAGAGAAACGAGAAGAGAATGAGTATTAGATACTCTTGAGAAACCATTAAGGATTAGGATGAGAACTTGTTAAATCAGAAGAGCTCATTTATTGTATAACACAGTTGTAAATACCAACAGACAATTAAAAAGAATTATAAGAACTATTGGGACTCTCTCTCTCTCTCTCTCTCTCTCTCTCTCTCTCTCTCTCTCTCTCTCTCTCTCTCTCTCTCTCTCTCTCTCTCTCTCTCTCTCTCTCTCTCTCTCTCTCTCTCTCTCTCTCTCTCTCTCTCTCTCTCTCTCATAATATATATATATCTCTCTCTCTCTCCATATATATATATATATATAAAAATATATATATTCATATATATATATATATATATATATATATATATATATATATATATATATATATATATATATATATATATATTATATATATATTTTTTTTTATTATTTTTTTAGTATATATTATTTGTATAAAACCTGTAGGTAAAATATTATATTTTTTTCAAAAAATTTTAAAATAATTATTATTACCTTAGCATTTTATTATTATTTTTTTATTTATAAATGAATTTGTTACATTTATATCTATATATTATTATAACTAGTATTAATATATATACTATATATATTATATATATATATATATTATATATATATATATATATATTTATATATATATATATATATATATATATATATATATATATATAATATATTATATATATATATATATATATATATAGTTAGATTTTAATTGTTAAAATTTTTTTTTATTGTTATATATATATATAATATATATATATTATATATATATATATACTTATATATATATATATATATATATATTATATATATATATATATATATATATATATATGACATTCATTCAGTATCACCAGAGGCAGATTTCGCAGATAAGCTAGACACCAGCTTTTATACGAGGGGTACTAAATTCAGAAGGAAATAAAGAAGATGGAATGAATTCCACAGAACAGAGGTGACTGGAATGAAGTATGCATCACAGCAACAAGCCTTTGGTTGCTAATGTTCACATAAAATTCACTCTCAGACACTGCACCTCTTGTGCAACGAGATCGTTGTAAAGTTGGTAGTACATTTTTGTTGTTACAGATAAACCACGGCTCACGGGCAGAGCGCTAATCAAGGAGGGGGAGTGCTCAATTAACCTCCGAGCAAGTCGGAGCTTAGCCCAAGGGAAGAATAGCTCACATTCTCCCACCTGGCCAGTTGCGAATCTGGGACCCTCGCTTTGTTTGGTGAGTGCTCTACCACTGAGCTACCGGTAGCTTTTATATAAATAAATATAGAAAAAATACATATACATAAATACATACATACTTAAATGCACATAAATAAATATTTACATATAAACATGCATACAAACATCATATGTACCCAAATTTATATATCACCAACATCATCAGCATTATTGTTTTCACAAACATTAACAATAATGTTGATATCATTAACAATATAACCATCACTAACACTAATACTATTATCAGTAACACTAATATTAACACTAATTATTAACAATCTTACCATCACTAACACTAACATTATTATTTATCAATAACATTAATATTAACACTAATTAGTAACAATATTACCATAAAAAAAATATCAATAATCAATATTATCAATATTATCACTATTATCAATAACATTAATAGTAACACTAATTAATAACACTCACTATTATCATTAACATTACTATTAGCACTAATTATTATTATTATTATTATTATTATTATTATTATTATTATTATTATTATTATTATTATTATTATTATTATTATTATTATTATTATTATTATTATTATTATTATTATTATTATTATTATTATTATTATTATTATTATTATTATTATTATTATTATTATTATTATTATTATTATTATTATTATTATTATTATTCATTATTATTCTTATTTTAATATTATTATTATTCATTATTGTTATTGCTTCTTTTGTTATTATTATTATTATTATTATTATTATTATTATTATTATTATTATTATTATTATTATTATTATTATCATTACCTCTACAATCGTACATGGGAAGAGAGGAAAAACGGTAAAAGAAGATTGAACCATGGAAATAAAATCTTCATCTTCCCTTGGCTGCAAAGAAAATTTCATTCTTTATCGACCAGATGTCACCTAGAAGTAGTTTCAAAAATTTGTAACCCCAAATCATGTTCAGTTATTCATAATAATTCCGAAGAACTATTTCCAAATTTTTCTTGCTTCACAGGTTATTTTAGTGAATATCACATTATCTAATTTTAATTAATTGAAAGACCTAGAATCCTAGATAGAAAATTATGTTGCTCCTCTTAAGTTTTTAAATATTAATTTTGACTTAATTTATAATTTTGATTTTAATTTCAAAATATTTGGCTCAATAAAATTTTTAAATATGTTTCTCAGCTTCATAAAATTTCTTCTCTACTTCTAAACAAA
Source organism: Trachelipus rathkii (assembly GCA_015478945.1). Lineage (NCBI taxonomy): Eukaryota > Metazoa > Arthropoda > Malacostraca > Isopoda > Trachelipodidae > Trachelipus > Trachelipus rathkii. Next base: position 3,621 of record JABUQX010088720.1, read on the forward strand.
AATCTGGCTTCAATCCATATTTCAGTATATACTATCCCTTCCCTAGAGATAAGGAGTAAAATCTATTTGGGGCTTTCTGTAATAGCTCTCATAAAGTTTTCAGTCCTCATCAATCTCTTTCCAACCCTTCTTTTGCTCTTATCATTTCTTCCTTCCCAGTTGAGTGAATTGAAAAGTACAGAACAATTTATAAGACTATAGTCTTTGACTTGATCCTATCCCAAAAATGAGTTAATCCTGAGCCTCTCGATATGAGAACAGTGTTCCATTCAAGGGCGGATGAATCCCTTGTATAGTTGAAGTAATTAAGAACGTGAAAAAATTCTTGCAACATGAAGAGAATACCCAGCTTTTTAGGGCCGCCCTAGCGGCCATTGTCATATTAGGTTTCCAAGACAGATTTTGTTTATGTTAAGGCCAAGGATATTTATGTTGTCAACAAGAGAGACAAGATAACTATCGAAAAAGATGGAAAAGTTGGGAGGTGTCTTTGATAATGAGATTTGTAGAAGTTGTGTTTTTATGGAATTGAATTTCATAGGGTTAAGACGACACCACTGGGAAATTCTATCCAGATCAGCAAGAATAAGACGGAAGGTAAGGTAAAGGGAGCAGATTTAAAATGATTATAAGGATGGAGGGACGAGTCAGAGGGATGTTAATGGATATAGTTATATGAGAAGCAGCGGTCATAACTGAAAAGTAGGAAAAGAGTTGGAGATAAAACTGAAAGAGACCTGAGGAACACCCCTTATTGATAGATAAGGAAGAAGTCTATCCATCAGAAACATAGGATATTGAGAGATTTGAAAGAAAACTAGGGATAAATAGGCAAACAAAGAGAAGGAGGAAACCAAACCGATGGAAGCTTGGAAATCAGGGACGCCTGTCATACCAGGTCAAATGATTTGGATATGTCAAGCTCGATCAAACAAGATCCCTTATAGTCCGTTAGGGCAAAAGACCATAAATCTGTGAGATATAAAACTATATCACCAATAAATCTTCGGCGCCGAAAACCCTACTGATAAGAGAGGAATGGGACTTCAGATGGTCCAAGAAATAAGAGTTGATAAGGTTTTCAAAGATCTAGATAAAATACAAGTGAAAGCTATAGGGCGATAGTATAATATATATATTATATATATATAATATATATATATATATATTATATATATATATATATTATATATATATATATATATATATTATATATATATATATATATATTCTATAATATATAATGACTATAATATATATATATGAAATTCCAGTTTAAAACCATAATATTCAGCGAGTGAGATCGGCTTGTACGACAAGTGTTTCGAAGAAAACGTATAAACTCTGGCAAACACAATTGACACAAAAACATTATAATTATATAGCTTATTATATATATATTATATATAATATATATATTATATAGAATAATATATATATATATATATAAATATTAAATTGTTACGTTAGGTTAGGTTAGGTTAGTTAGTTTAGAGTTAGTTAGCGTTATGGTTAGGTTTTGTTAGCGTGAAGTTTAGGTAGAGTTAGGTTAGTTATATTATTATATATATATATATATATTATATATATATATATATATATATATATATATATATAAATATTTATTTATATATTTATATATATATATATTAATTTATATATATATATAACTATATATATATATATATATTTATATTTATATTTTTTTTGCCGAATACATAAAATATTAACATTTAATATGAAACATATTTCATTCCATAACATCGTATTTTAAAATAAAACAGACATATCTCAACGCTCGCAGAATTGACACTGATTTATCTGAGTAGCGCAAAATAAGAATCGATTAAACTTTAAAGATTGCAAATACATGTCAAGTTTTAATTATTTTTTAATAATTAATAATTTTTATAAATTGAAAATTTTTTTTTTCTTTTTATTTTCATAGAATGGCCTATATTCGTTGACCTTCGATAAAATTATACTAAAACTCTTTTTTTTTTCTCTCTCATGCAACCACTCGTGGTTCTTAACTGGCATATTCCCATAATATATTAACTAACTACTATACCTACTAATACATATCATACCATACCTAACTACCCTTTATATATATATAAATTATAATATATTATATATACTATATATATTATATATATATTATATATATTTATATATTTCTATATTAAATAGAAAAGATATATCTATATTCTGTTATATATACATATATATAATATATATACTATATATATTAATATATAGTATATATATAATATTAGTATATATATATATATTATATATATATATATATATATTATATATATGTTAAATATTGCTTAATCGCAATGTATTATTATTACAGGTTTAAACAAAGAACATATAATGGAAAGGTAAAGAAATTACTGCCCCTTCTCCGAGATTGAACCACCGCGAGTTGCGAAATGAGGAACAATATACCGATAGCTTTACCACTGAGCTATCCCCCAACCCAAAGAAGTTGGGCTCAAGAACAGTTTTAAAGCAATCGAGCCCCCTTCAAGGGACATCACCAGGTGTCCAGCCTTGTCCTTTTATCCTCGTTTAATAATTTGTAGATGCTTTAAACATTGCATAATTGGGCAATTTATTTATATAAGGTCTGTAAACAAAGAACATTAATGGAAGTAAAGAATTAAAGACCTGTATATAAATAAAGTTTGCAGATTATGCCAATATGATTAACATCCTACAAAATTATATAACGAGGGAATAGGAAGGCTGGGACACCTGGGGATATCGCCTTGAAAGAGGCTCGGTTGCTTTTAAAAACTGGTATCTTGAACCCACTTTTTTGGGTTGGAGATTAGCGTAGGATAAAGCATCGGATATTATTGTTTCATCAATCGCAACACGCTGTGGTTCAATCCGGAGAAGGAAGTAATTCTTTACCTTCCCATTATATGTTCTTTGTTTAAGACTATATATATATATATATATTATTTATATATATATATATATACTATATATATATATATATTATATATATATATATATAATATATAATAATATATAATATATATAGTATATGATATATATATTATATATATTAATTATTACTATATATATATATATCTTTCTTTCGTCTTTCTTTTTCTTTTTCCTCTTCCCAGGAAGGATTCTTCATCCTGTCAGCCGCGGCAAGCGTCTTTCTCCAGACATTCCCTCTGCTGCACTATTCCTCTTCTCTTTTAGCACTCTCATTTTTGGTGCTGACATCTTTCCAAGAGAGTCCTACCGACTCCGCCATCTTTTCTTCAGGTCTTCCCCTGGCTTCTTGCCCTCTGGTATCCATTTCACTTCTTTTTGGCAATTCTGTCCTGCTCCATCCTCTCCAGATGTTCCCCACCATCTCAATCTCCCCACACTCCATTCTTCAGTACATACTTTTTCTCATCTTATATCTTCGTCTAACTCTCTCTCTCTCCTTATTCTCTCTCTCTCCTACTCTTTCCGATCATAGTTTCTTAATACCCTCATCTCCGCCGCTTGTATACTATTCTCCTCTCTTCTCGTTGTTGTCCATGTTTCCGATCCGTACAGCAGCTTAGGAGTCAGTATACTGTTAAAAATCCCTTTTTTAACCTCTATTCCGATGTTTTTTTCTTTCATCATGGGGTATACCGCTTCCATCAAATCCATACTTTTCCATTCTTCGCTAATCTCTCCTCCACTTCCTCCTCTTTTTAAAACACCCTCGGAGATAATTGCAGGTATTTTACCGCCTTTACCTCCTCCCCTCCTACCATCATCCTCATGCCTCTCATTTCCTCCGGTTACTGTTATATCTCTGTCTTCTGTACTTTCATCCTCATCCCTGCTTCCTCCAACTCCTCCGCAAACCACTCCACCACCTCTCGAATCGTCTCTCTCTCTCGACCTCCAAAGCCAGAATCGTCCGCATATGCCATCTATGTCCCTTCAAATCTTCCCGTCTCTCCCTCACTTCCTTATCACCACGTCTAAATATAAAATAAACAGGCAGTGGAAAGTAAAACACTCCCCTGCTGCACTCCTGTTTTCACCTCAAAACCCATCTATCGTTCTCGCACTCAATTCTAACATTTCTCGCACTCAGTTCTCATACATACTTTCTATTGGCTTCTTTAATTACCCCTCACTCCCTAATTCCTCTCCATAGCTCTCAAGAGCTTTTTCCTTGGCGAATCAAATGCTTTTTGCAGGTCGATGAACGCTACAAAGAATCTCTTGCCACGTATTCCAGCATCTTCTCCGAAAGACCATTCTTAGTGTTGAATAAGAAGTCCGTCGTTTCCTCGTTCCTTTCTATACCCTACTGTTCTTCTCCGGTCTCGGCTCTACCTTCTCTCTCAGCCTCTCCTCTCCAATATTCTTTCGATATATATTTCGCCAGATGGTCCATCAGTGAAATGCCTCTATGAATTATACAAGCTTCCTGCATCTCCTTTTACACATTATATATCGTATTATTTTGCTTTTGCCCACCTCTTCCGGCATCTTTCCTCTCTGCCAACACTTGTTCTTCAAACTGATGATTCTCCCTCTCAGCTCCTCTCCTCCCTCCACCACCAACTCCACAGCCACTCCATCCTCTCCTGGGCTTTACCCTTCTCATCCTTTTTATGGCCTCCTCTATTCTATTACCGTTATCTCTCCGCTTCCTCCTCCCTCGTTTCCTCCTCCTCTACCTCATCTGATCTTACAGCTTACTTCCTCTTGTTCTCTAGTATTCTACTTTAGCAGGTCTCTAGTATTCGGTTCAATCTATCATTGCTTTCTTGCCCGTCTCACAAGAATCTCTCCGTTTCTATGTTTTATATTTTTAGTTACGGTTTTTGGTGTTTCTATATTGCCTTCGCCATCTTAAAATAGACTTTTATCTTCCTTCGCCACACATCTCTCGTTTATTTCTTCCTGCCATTCTCTCCGTTTCTCCATCTTTTTGCCCTCCTCTTTATTTCTTTCTGCCTCATTTCTTGCCTGTACATATTCCTCCGCTGCCGCTGTTCCTCTTTTCAGCCACTTCCTCATTTTCCTGTTTTACCTTAATTGCTTTTTTCACTTCTCGTTCCACCATGAGTGTATGTCTCTCCTAGTACCATCTAACCATCTTTTACAAGGTTTTCTCTGCACTTCCTAATGTACATCCTTGCAAGTCGTTCATTTTTTCTCATTCCTAGGGTTTTCCTGCATTTCCCTGTTCATAATTCGTCTCGTTTTCTTGTTCTTCCAACTTCTCCACTCTGATCACTGCCCTCCTTTCTGCTCATTTACTCCTCCCTCCCCTCTTATCTTCATGTCCGCCACCACCAGTATGATCCGCATCCAAGGACACTCCCGGGATCACCTTTACATTTTTTAACCAACCTTTTATCGGAGACTATCATGTAGTCTAATCAGCCGATTTTTTGACGAATATGTTGCAGTTACCTGATTCCATCTAACCCTTTCGTAAAAAAAAAAAGGAATGATTTTTTTTTGAGGGGGGGGGGGGAGGGGGGGAAGCGAACTTTGTTGCTTTAGACTGATAAAAAAAGGCTAGGGTTCGGCCGTTTTTAAGTCGTTTCTCACACAAAAATCAATCAACGCTTCTCCCTCCATGTTTCTGGTATCCTCTCCAAATGGTCCAAATACTCTATCTCTTTTCTCTTTCCTACTCTAGCGTTGAAATTTCCCATCAACAGGCACCTCTCCCCCTCCTCCTCCACCCCACCTCTTCCTCCATTCCAAAAATCTAGTTTTTTCCTCCTCTGAGTGCCCCTGTTGTGCGTGCATATATCTGATATTTATATTTTATCCGGCCTATCTTCAATACGCACATCATCAACCTCTCATTTATTAATTTTTACTCTCTGTTTTATCTATATCATGGTGGACAGTCTTGGTCCCACTATAATTCCGACAACATGCTTTCTTATTCCTTCTCTCCCTCCACTATACATCAGAACAAATCCTTTCTCCCATCTCTTTACCCTCCTCACACACCCTCACTCTCATCTCCGCCATCCCCAACATATCTCATCTTCCTGCTCCTTCATGTTATCTATTATCTCCTCCTCTTTATCTCCATAGGTACCCACATTTATCGTGGCACACATAAATTCTTAAAAGTGTTTTCTTGATTCCATTCCGTAAATCTCGCCGAAGTCGTCGTCTAAAGTTCTGTCCGGTTTCCGAGGCTCGCGCTTGAGTTCTGCAAGCAGTTTATTTCGGGAAGTGGCTTGCTAGGCCTATCCTTCCCTAGCCATAGCTCCATTAGCCGAGGACACCTCCTGGTGTCCTCGTTGCCCGGGTTGCACGATTGGGGACAGGGAGTTGGCCCTTTGCAACCCCAGTAAATATAATATATAGTATACATATATATAATATATATATATATTATATATATATATATATATATATATAGTATATATATATAATATATATATATATAATATATAATATATATTATACTCATCCACCGTCTCCCATATAACTGCAGAGGTGGTCGTCAGCCGCAGATCCGGGAATGCTGTCGGGCTTATTTGTTATGTTCCAGGATTGCTTCAATTAATATGGCAACCCTGACGGACTTTCCATGGAATTATTCTTCTCAAAGTGATCCTTTCACGCGTCAATCTATTTCCTATCCATACTAATCCCCTTTGCTATTAATAGCTCCTTTACTATATATATATATATATAATATATATATATATATATTATATAATATATATATATATATATATATATAGTATATATATATATATATATATATATATATATATATATATATATATATATATATATATATATATATATATATGTATATTATATAATATTTATATATAATAAATACTATATTATATATATATATATAATATACATATATATTATATATATATATATATATATATAATATATTATAATATATATATATATATATATATATATATATATATATATATATATATAAAAGAATGGGGAACAGAATGCAAAGAGAATGGGACACCCTTTTGTTTTATGCATTTTTCGTGTTCCTGACCATTTTTTATTTTAATTCAAATGTGAATTAATATTTCAAATATTATTTTAAACGGAATTTTACAATCTCTCTAATGGTATTAATATTTATAGAAGTACTTATTTATAAAACAAAAACTGCCCTGAGAAAACACAAATAAAGAATTCAAACTGCAGTTTTCATATAAGAACAAATTGACCAATCAGAAATTTAATTTATTTAGACAATCAATGAGGTTTATGAGCATAACTTAGGTCCGATGTTGGATATAAATGCGAGAATTTCGTCTATTGTTTTATTTAATTATTTGATGACCCCCAGATATGGCAATAGAACAAGGTGTGTGACTTGCTGTGATCAAATTTTAAGAAAGAGGATGTTACGCAAGTTCTATAGCAAAACAGCTCTCATTAAGTAAAGCACAACAGCTCGAATATTAAGATATAAACCAGCCCGAAAAATTGCCAATAACCCAGGTTCAGGACGACCTAGGATGTCAACAGAGCAGGAAGATCGCATATTGTGCAGAAAAGTCCTTGCTCAAAGACAACTTACAGGATCTGAACTGCTTAAAATATTGATTTGAGGTAGCTCTGGAATAAATTCTTCAAGTACCGTAATAATAATCTGAGAGGATGTAAAGCAAAAAGAAAGTCTTTCTTGACAGAAACTCAGCGGAAGAGAAGAATTTCTTTGAAAGCAGCACTACCGCTGGACAGTAAACCAATGGCGAATCGACATTTTGTGTTAATAACCATTCAGGAAATCAATATGTGCAGCGTCGGAAAGGAGAAGATATATGCCAAGTTGCAATCAAGCACCCTATTTCTGATATGGTTTGGGGATGAGTATTAGCTACAAAAGTTTTTAGATTTTATATTGTGTCGAAAATTATGAATACTAACCAATAGACATGTTCTAACTTATAATATGATCCGTAGTGCTAAAAAAAAATTTTTTTTAGAAGGAGAGTTTATATATCAAGATGATAAGGCACCATGTCACGATCGAAACTTGTTCAAAAATAGTTCTCAAACAATTTCATTTTCCACATGGATTGGCCAGCTCAGAGTCCAGACCTGAATCCTACAGAGAAACTTTTACACAAGATTTGGGTAATTCTTTCGAGAAAAATAAGTCATCTACATAAAATAAACTAATTTCAGGAATTTTTAAAGCATAATTGAGTAGTTACATCCAGCAATTTGCATTACTTCTTTTACCTGCAGTCTTATCCATCTCCACTAACATTAATATATTAGGAAACTTTGCGAGTACTTCAAATTTATTAGTTAATGAACTTAAAGAACAATTAAGTCAAATACCCGAACATATGAAATTCAATTTAAAATGAGTAATAAAACATGATTTCAAGAGGAGAAAACTAGCAACCTAAAAAATACTCAACTAGGTAGTATCAAATCATTACTTACATTAGTGAACATTCAGTTAACCAGTTTACAATGATACATCAATTAGTTATCACTTCATTACAATTAGCTAAAAACAAGATAACTAATGATCAACTTTATTCACCTATCTTTTTGTTACCATATACTAGAAATGACACAAACCACAAAACTACATCCTATCATACCATTAGAAGCGACAACATATCATTCATTTTTGACATACTCATGGACTATAAAATCAACCACTAATCCATTGAATTAATTACATTAATTCCATTCATTTCAAATGAAAAATTTATTTCATACAAGTTAATTCCATTCCCAACATTCATTCCATTCAATGAACGTCCGTTCGAATAATGTATAATACACCGAATAATTATCTTTTCGTTAAATTATGGACAGAGAAAATAAACTTATTTGGCGAAATTCGGTTCAACGGACTATTGTCCGCAACATAGGAAATACAGCGTTGCCCTCATTCACTAACTTTTACATCCATCTGGAGACAAAACAGCTTGCTATCGCTTTTGCTTAAACTATATACTACATTTTTCGTATGTCCTATAAACTATCGTTTAAATCAATAGACCTTATCAGAACCCACAGGCACATTTCACTATTATGCATCCTTTTGCAGAAAAAATTAGAGCTTCTCATATCCTGCGAAAGACCTCATTCCGTATACAGATCAATAAATAATTTATTTTAATATTCTCACGGTTGTAACTTTTTCCTCTGGCGTAATTATCAATTTAAAAATGCCCAGGTCAGGTGTGAGGAGAAGAGAGAGGTTCATTAGCCTGTCTTATAATTCTCAATCCGATAAAGTTGTGTTTAATTTTTTAACTCATGTTGCTTTACAAATATCTCTTCAGCATTGTTCCCAAAATTTCAAATAATGAAGGAAGTTCAGTGGAATAAAAGACTAGACAGTATTAATAATACCATCCACCCATTAACTCCTTATTTTTCTCAAGTTAAATTAATCCCATATATCGGTGGAGGAACAACTATTTATTTTATTCATCTTTCTAATCATATGTGATTATTTCATTGAGCTTGGCTTATAGAAAAGCATTGTGAGAAAATGTTTGAAAGCAATTAAATCAAGACCCCAAGATATTCCATGAATAATATACCCATTTGTAACCCTCCTTGGAAGGTAACCCCCAGTCAAATACCCCACAGAACAAATTGAAATTGAACCCTGGTACAACCTCCCATAAAATTTAGCAATCATTAATACCCAAACCTCCCGACTGCCACCGACCTATTCCATGTAGACAATACTTCTCAAGAAGTGGAATTATATTCTAATATTGCTAACTTGAACTAATATCCTTTCTACATGATTAATATCCTTTCTGAATTTATTTTTGAATTGTATGTTTATAGTACTATTAGAATTAAAATCCTTATGAATTTTAATTTTCTGAGGCAGAGTCCTTATTGTAAAAAATATTTCACAATATTGAAATCAAGAAACTAAACTTTATTGATATTTAAAATTCATAATTCGAAAACAAATTCTTGCTTCATAATCCACTTCTCAAGCTTCTGCCACATTTCAACATCTTTGTGTTTAACTAGACTTTTCCTTAATGAATCTTTTTTATGCCTAGATCGCACTTTGTGAGCTTTTGGATTCAGAAAATTGGCGCCATGGTGGATTGAAATAAGTCCTGTGAATCATAGCATTCTCAAATCTGGGAATTCTCATTCCTAAAAATCCCAATTCGCCAATCCACCGGACTATTCAGATGGATGTAAATTGGAATTCAATCCAAAAATCCATTCTTAGATTCACTTCACAGGAAAGGGATGAGAAGACCGAGAGAATGGTGTGGGAAATGAGAGGGAGAAACTTAGGGTTAGGAGAGATAGAGAAGTGGGTTAGAGAGGGTTTTGAAGAAAACGATCTTTTAAAAAGGGTTGGAACACAAGAAAAGTCGTTTGTTTTGGCCTGACCTCCTGAAGTAACAGCTAATGAAATAGCTCCCTTAAGTAGTGTGAGAGGCGCGAAAAATATTAGAGATAGAAGTTTTTATTAGAGAAGTGAAACATGAAAATATAGTAATAATTATTTTGACTATATTATTTTTTATTATATATATTATATATTATTAGTACAAAATGTATACTGTTTTTTCTTTTTCCATTTTAATTATAAAATTTAAAAACAAAGACAGGTAAAAGATTAGACCTAGTGAGATAGACAAAAGGGTGTTTCTCACATAGGATTTTTCCATCGCTGTGCAAAGGTATAATTGGAATTACTTTAAATAATAATAATAATAATAATATAATAATAATAATAATAATAAAATAATACATAATAGTAATAATAAGAATACAAGCTTTACTTTGTAATATTTTTATTGTTTTAAAATAAAGATGTTTGCCATATTTAATGAAAATACTGTATTGAAATATATTTAATTAATTATCTTTAAGATTTAATTTCATCATGATATAATTATTACTTTTATATTTTAATAAGATATTCGATAAATATTTAAATGTAGATAAATATAATGTATAATAAAGACATTTTTATATTTGTTATATATTTGTTTTTGAAATACGACTAAGAATTTTAATTAAGCAGCTTAATTTATTTTAAAAATTATATGTAACTGATATCGGATCATACAACATTTTTTCTTTAATTTTAGGTTTTTGGATACAGTTTAGGAACTGTATTTGTTCAGATCATTTTTAAGATTTTTTGGATAGGATGTAAAATAAAAACCTCTCAGGAAATTGTGCGTTTATTGACCTCCAACTGGTGCTAGAAGGATCAATTCTCATAGATATATATACTATATATAGTATATATATATATATATATATATATATATATATATAATAATATATAAAAATATATATATTATATATAAATAGTATATATTATATATAATATATAATATATAATAAATCTATATATATATATATATTATAATAACAGTAATAATATATATATATATATATATATATATTAATATATATATATATATATATTAGGACGTATTTAAAAGGTATCATAATTATATATAAAGTATGAGTTGAATTATATTACTCATATATAGTAATATGAGGAATATCTAGGATTTCATATTTTGGAAAGGGAACTTCCTTTTTTGAATCCTCAGACGTCGAAAGTGAGGATGAACATGAAATATTGACTCCCGTAGAGAGTGATGGATTTGTTTGTAAAATAGCGGAATGTTTTGGAAATATGATATGAACCAAAAGGAAAAAAGAGAGTTGAGTTCTTACGCAAGAAAAATTGAGTTAAATATGGTTGATGTATTGAATGACGATAGGATGTGCAAAGTACTTGTTAGTTCGTTCAACTTCATATTGTTGTTTGATCTCTTGGCAACTCGTTCCAAAGGGGCTCTTCTACTGAAATATATATATATATATAATAAATATAATTATAGTTTTGTATATAGTATATATATTATATATATAATTATTATATATATAATATATATATATTACCTAAATGTTTAGCATATGTAGATAGAAATATTTCATTTCTATATGAAGATAAAGAAATTGCTCACTTGCATTTCATTTCCTGGAGGCACGTAGAGTCATATATGGCGATGGTGGAATGATGAATATCGATGATATCTGACACATTTTTGTTTATTTGCATTAACACTATTCTTAATTAAAAAAAAGTTTTTATGTTTTTTTTATTATATATTAAAAAAATATGGTGTTTTTTTTGGTTTCTTTAAAAAAGTAACATTGTGTTTTTATAAAGGTTTTTAAAAAAATTTTGTTTTCATTAAATTTGCTGCAGTCATGCCTTTTGAAGAGTGTAGCCATCAAATCATAAATCAAACAATAACGCTAGTTTAATGCAAAAAAAAGTTAAATAAGTGTTAAGTAAGCCGGAAATTTTGACCAGACGCTTACCGTACCTAGTATTTTTTAAAGAGGTGCTACCTGAGCATGGGTTAAGCGAATTCTATTAGAACTTTATATATCGAAAGCTAGATTGTATTATTGAACGTCTATTTATTATGAATCTAAAAGTTTGTCATAATTCTTCACTTAAAAAGTAAGGCGTTTCTTTCCACTTTATTTATCCCATGATGTAACCAAGTACCGATACCGATATCTCTACAAAAAAGCCGATGATCCGGCCCGATACCAATACGTAACGGTACATTTCCTAATGATATTATTATATATAGTATATATATATATATATATATATATATATATATATATATATTATATATATATATATATATATTATATATATATATATATATAATATATTTATATATATATTATATATATATATATATATATAATATATATGTATATAAATATATATAATACTATATATTATAGGTTATATATATATATTATATATATTAATATTATATTGAAATAACTATAATATAATATATAGTATATTATTTATATCTGATTTTTATAGTATATTATTATAATATATTAAATATATATATATATATATATATATATATAATAATATTAATATGAATATATAATATTATATAGTATATTATTATTATATAGGTATATATTAAATATATATATATAATATATTTATAATATCTAATCTCTTGAACAATCTCAGGAAGGGCTTAAGCCCGGTCAGTGTGGTCAGCATCTTCTCTCTCTGGCCCGAACCTAAATAGAGCAGCTCTATTAAGACAATTGATGTCTCGTGCTCGAGAAGACGACGCCAGATCCTCGAGTTAAACACTCTCAGGAGTGGTTTCGCCCGTTTCAGTAGCAATGTCATCTTGCTTCCGTAAGGCTTCAAACGTTCTCCCAGAGCTCTGCCGAGGATCTTGCTTCTAGGGCTAGTAAGATTGCCAACTCTGGTCCAGGAGTTAACTACAAGCAAAAGGAAGCGGACCGGGTGATGAGCCCTGTCGCCCTATGACCATGCGAGAAAATCTCATACCCTGACTACGCAGTAATATCCATCATTATTCGAGCATTAGTTCACCAGATAGTAGCTCCAATAATTGTGTAATCTCTAAACCAATTAACTAAACCAGTTAGTGTGCTTAATTAAGTTAAAAAGAATCATTCAAATTTTTCTGCTTCAACCACTGTTTTAGTGCAAATCATCGATTACTTATTAAGAAAATAAAGTGAGGAGATCTGGATAGAAAATTTTTGCTGCTCTTCTTAATGTTTATAAATATTAATTTTGGCTTATGAATTATAATGTTTGAATTTTATTATCAAATGGTTTCATTCAATAAATACTTCTTAAATATATTGCTTAAGTGTTTTATAAATTTTGATACCGCTACTTCTCTAGACGATAATTCGGCTTCACTTAAGTTGCTTCAGTCATAACAATAACGCTTTCCTTAAAGGTAAAAACTATTTGAGACTTTCTGTATCAGTAGCTTCTTTCGAAGTTTTCCGTCCTCTTCAATCTTTTCCAATCCTTCTCTGCTCGCTCTTTTCTCGTTTCTTCCGTCCCAGTCTGTTTTGTCTAGTGCGTTCCGACTCCGATCGACACGTTCAGATTCATATAATTTATGTATATATTATATAGTTATATTGATATGTGTAGTTGAGGGATTTCTAGTATATATATATATAATAATAATATATATTATATATATATTATAATATATATCAATATTAATATAATAAATATATATATATATATATATTTCTACACCATCTCTCTGGTAAGACTTTCGCCCTGTCAGTTGGGCCAGCATATTCTTTCCTTTGGCCTCAAAATTCTTGATCCTGGAGCACCTAGAAAACTTATTTTCCAGCAAATCGGTTTGATGCAGTCCTTGAGTTATATACTCAGATAGGGTTTTCACCCTTTCAATGGAACTAGCATCTTCTTCCATTTGGCTTTCAAAATCCTTCTCCCAGAGCTCTCCAGAAGATCGTGTTTCTAGGCGCAAAAGTTTCTGATGCTGGTCCAGGAGTTTTTCCAGCAAAAAAACAAAGTAAAGGGCTTTGTTGCTAGACCTGTCGCCCTTGAACTGGTGCGAAGAAATTCTTCTTATGTCCTGACTGCGTCAAATATCCATTCTTCTAATAATACCATTCCTGTCTATTGTTTTAATCTTAATTCCACTTAATTATGATCTGACTGCTGTCTTGGTTGGACGTATTAAAAAAGAGAAGAGCGAAAGGAAAGAGAAGAACTGGAAGAAAGAAATAAAAGCCTATCAACAACTACAGGAGTTTCTTATTTGTGAAGGCGATTGACAATTAGAAACTTTTTTAAGAGTCCTGTAATGCAAAGAAATAAACCAAACCAAGAAATTACAAATGTAAAATTTTTAAAATTAATGCAAAATTAAAATTTATATTAGCTATAGGAGGAGTAACAAAATTTTATTCTTGAATTCCTTTGACAAAATAAAGTTAAAATAAATGGAGGAGCAACAAAATTTTGATTGTTATATTAGAAAAAAAAAAAAACAAGCAAAATAAAAAACTAAACATATATATATATATATAGTAATATATATAATATATATTATATACATATATATATAATATATATATATAATAATATATATATTAAATATATAATTATATAAAATATATATATAACTATATATATATATATATATTATATATAAATATATATATATATATAATATACACTATATATATACTATATAGTAATATATATATAATATATATATATATATATATATATATATATATATATATATATATATATAATAATATATATATAAATATATATATATATAATAGTATTCCGACAATCTGAGCGTTGGCACCCTTTTCGATATGAAGGAATAGAGGTATCGGTCTGAAACTTGGAATATAATCTATGTATGGGTTAAGCTCAAAACAGGAGAAATTTCAAGTTTCTAGGATGTATATAGGGGGTACCTCCCCCCGAGAGCGTAGCACAAAATATCGCTTATGCCCTTGTTGCGGGTGAGATTAGGCTTACGGATCGACCGACCACCTGGCTGACAGACCGAAAGTCTGTCAATCTCGTCGTAGACGAGATTACTTACCCCTGCATCCCCCCGTAAGGGGGGGACGCTGCCCCCTAAAAAATTAAATTGATCGTAGAAAGCTCGAAAGGTTTGGAGGAGCGGAAGAAGTTGGATTACCGAAGGAATCAAATCTGAGTCGAAAATCAACCTCAACATACGCACTCCGACTTTGCCTTCCGCCGCGGTTGCTTCTTCGCATCCGGTTCTGATTCAGATTCCGAACGCCAGCCTACCTCCGACGCCGCGAACTCATCATATTGGGCTAAAATTTGGAGGGGTGTTAGGTGGTGACGCAACTTCATTGTAGACGCAGTTACATCCCAATGAGGGGGGTGGGCCCCACCCCTAAAAAAATCGAAGTGTTCGTATAAGGCTGAAATTTGGTGAGAGGATTCAGAGTTGAATTTCTAGAAAGAGTTGGTATTGGGAATATAAGAGTTGGCTCCGGCTCCGGTGCTTGATCCGGTGCGGTGCCGAGTAATAAACATCCGTATAACAACAATATTGGTGTCCTAATATGGGTTATCGATTCCGTTGATCTCAAATATGATGGTTATAAGTTCGTATAGGGTGTCTAGGACTCCCCACAGAGGGGGATTCCGCCCCAAACCTGAAATATTGCCATAGAACGACGAAATCTGGTATACATCTTTCTTATGATGTATCCTCGATACAGAGAAGAAAAAAAAAAAAATTAAAAAAAAAAATTAAGCATATTTTATTCTTTTTATGTTTAAAACTTACAAATTTACGTTTTTACATACCCTAAAGCAGTAAATCAGTAAATCAAACCACCATCCAACCCCCCTCCTGTCCAATCGTGAATGCTATTGATCTATTTGATCTAATTGATCTATTGATTTCAAGTCATTAAATTTTTTACTAAAATTGTAACGTTTACATACCCTAAGCAGTAAAAATCAGTAAATCAAACACCATCCAGCCACCCTCCTGTCGCAAGTCGGATCTATTGATCTATTGATCTAATCTATTATTGATCTTATGATCTATTGATTCAAGTCATTTTTTACAAAAATTGTAACGTTTTACATATCCTAATAAATCAGTAAACTCAGTAAACAATCAACCACCATCCCGGCACCTCACTGTCATCCTGACCTATTGATTCACCAATCCCATTTCGAGTATCATTTTTGGATAAACATAAATAAAATCAAGTTCTTTATGCAAAGATCAATGAGTATACTCTAACGTAACAAAGTTTTCCATAATTGAATAAAGCAACAATAGCATCTCTGAACTATGAATAATAATACAAAACAATCGACAAACACTGACACGCCTTAGAACATGAAAACTGTTTAACGTTAACAAAATTCCACACTTAACAACAGCAAAGCGTAAACTCATTGCAAGCAACAACGGTAACCTATTCTTACCTTTGTCAAGCAATAGTCATCAAACTATAACATGTCATTTACATTAACAGGTAATATTAACTAAAATTTATCACAACATTGGTAATTAATCATACAGAGCAGCGAAGTATGCTAACGGTAACAAAGTTTCCACATAATAAAGCTAACATATCTTACCTGAACTAAGAAATAATGTACAAAGACAAGCTAACACAACTTCACCAAATAAACACTGGTTACATTCTATACAAGTTTCCACACTTTAACATTCCAGTAAGGAGTAAGCTAGCCATGGGTTGCAAAACGTAGCCTATTCTTCACTTTTTTCAAACATATCTCTAAATATTAATGTTAATTTTACTGGCGAAGCAGTAACTTTAACTAAATTTATCCCAACCCTGTCTAATTATCATCAACCGATAAACTCTAACTTAATAAGTTTCCACATCAATAACACTAACATAGCGTAACATGAACTAAGAAAATAATGTTCAAAGAAGCATACCTAACAGAACTTACACACGAATAAACTGTTAACATTAACAAAGTTCCACCATTAACACCAGTAAAGTAACTAACATAGCATCAAAAACGTAACCTATTCTTACTTTTTCAAGCATAACTCTAACATATTACGTTAATCTTACACTGACCACAAGTAAATTAGCCAAGAAATTCATCATAACCAATGGCCGATTATCATACCTGATCACAACGTATTATACTCTAGACGAATAAAGTTCAACACAAGTCAATGAAAGGCTAACATAGTAAACAATGAATAAGAAAATAATGGGGTACATAAGACAAACCTAACACAACTTACACACGACTAAACTGTTAACATTAAAAAAATCCCACACTTAACACCTAGTAAAGTAAACGTAAACAGCATGCATAGACGTAACCTATTTCATACTTTCAAGCATACCTCTAACATAAACGTTAATCTTACAAAGACACAGTAACATTTAAGCAAAAAATGCAATCAATAACATGACGATTAGTCAAACCAGATAAAACGACTTAGCTAACGTAAGCAGAAGTTTTTACATTATCATAGGTAATATTAACCAAAAATTTATCATAAACCTTACCTAAATATCATGATCCCAACAAATAACTTCAAACATAACAAAGTTTTAATCCAGACATACATAAAAATAAGTTCTTGAATAAAATAATCAATAGTAAAGTGTAATAGTTTACCAAATTTAAAGCAGTAATCAGTAAATCAGTAAACCAAACCACCCGTCCCCCTCCCTGCCCTTCCCTACCCATCCCGTCCATGACCTTTTTGATTTTCGATCTAATGATTCAGGTCAAATACCCGAGTACCATTTTCGGATAAACATATGTACAAAAATAAGTTCTTTTAATACTAACCAACGAATATAACTCTATAACGTAACAGTTGTTTTCACATAATAACAAGCTAACACAGCACTACTACCAGAATAAAGAAAATAATGCAACAATGCAAACCCTAACACACCTTACGCACGAATAAACTACTAACATTCACAAAGTTCCATACTTAACACACTTAAAGTAACCTAGCACAGGCGTACAAAAGTGACCTATTCCCACTTTTACCAGCGTATATCTAACATAACAGTTTTAATTTTACATTAACACTATCGATTTATTTCGCATTCGAGACATGTTCGGATAAACATAGCAGCACAAATGAGAGTCTTTATATTCTAACAGGAATATGCAACATATACAATGTTTCACATTAATAAAGCTAAATAGCATTATGAACTAAGAAAATAATTTACAACGACAACTTAGTCACACTTAAACAGGAATCAACAGTTAACATTAACAAAAGTTCCACACTTAACACCTGTTAAAGCAACTAGCATTGCCTACAAAACGTAACCTATTCCATCTTTTTCAAGCAGGATCTCTAACGATATTAACGTTAATTTACATTGACAAGTATATTTTAACAAAAATTTAATCAAAACACGTCTAATTAATCCAATACTAGGCTAACGAATAACTGTAAACATAACAGTTTTACTCCCAAACATCAAAATACAAGGTTTGAATAAAATACCTCAATCCCCGTAAAATCGTATACGCTCTTTACAGATTTTAAAAGCAACTCATGTAAATCATATAAAATTCACGCTATCAACGCCTCC
>JABUQX010088721.1:10000-12500 GCA_015478945.1 Trachelipus rathkii
ACATTGTTTAATAATGAAACTGTTCGTTCTGACGAGACTGACGTCGCATTTACAGTAAGATATTTCACTCATTGCTAACAATTAAATATAGCAGGGTAAGCAATTTTTACTAATCATTCCAAAATTTTTATTGGGTCGCATTGATCAACTTGATCATGATAACTGAATGGTGATTAGTGGATATTCAGAAGACAATTTGACTATGTGGTATGTGCCATGTCGATCCCCCCCTCCCTATTTATTTTTGGTAACCGAAGAGACGAAAAATCTATAAGACCCCAATTTTTCGGTTTATTTTGTACACGACTTTGGGGGATGAACGAAGAACGAAATATGGGGGAAAAAAGAGTTTCATCACTTCAGGGTGTTGTCGGCAGAGGGGGATAAGATTTTATTTTTTTTCCTCCCCTTTAAATTTTTTTTTTTTGGTAAAAGAATATCGGATTTCGATATTTAAGAAAAAATATCGAATATCGATATATCGTCCTAAGAAAATATCGCACCAAAAAATATCCGCTATATCGACGCCAAAAATATCGATATTTCGATATTTCTGGATAGTTTTTGAACATCCAAAGATATATATATATATATGATATATTAATAGTATATTAATAATATATATATATATTTTATAATATATATATATATATATAGTATATATTATATATATATATTATATTATATATATAATTATATATATATAATATTATATATATAATATATATTATATTATATATATACTATATAATATATAACAAATTATACTATATATATTAATAGTAATTAAATATTGATTAGGCATATGAAATAATTAATATTTATATATTTATAATATTATTCAGGCGTATAAAAAAAATAAAAAAAAATTAAATAATTCAATAATATGTAAAAAAACTATTTTTTATCTCTTATTAGCTATCCCAATAAAATATTAATGAAAAAGAAATGTCATTAATTTTGGTAATGGTATTATTAGTTAATTTTGTTAAATTAAAACATTATTTGGAATAGGATTTCAGTATCCGACCTCGAATCCCCGAGTTCGAGCTAGGTTCCCCTCGAAATGAAGTACTACCGCGGAAATATTCGGGGATCGGATTCGCGCGGTGGTTGGGGTAGGTAATCATCGGACGTCGAATCCGCCTGTTAATCCGAATTTGATACTGCGGATTCCATAGCAATCTTCTATTGGATTCGAATCGCGGGATTATCGCGGATTCGGATTCGAACATTTCCTACCACCCACCCAGCTGGATGTTGTCGGTGATTCGGTAGGAATTCGTAATGGTTCGAAACCATAGGTGCTCCGGAATTAGGTATTATCGGTCCGAATGTCGGAATTCAGATTTCCACAACAAATCCGGCCGAATCACACATATGAAAAGCTTGAAATAACGTATCCGCGAATGATTCTGGTTCCGCGCACGTTACGAGCATCGGATCGCAAAAATTCTGCGGAGGCACTCGGTCAGTGGAACCTTACTTACTTACTGTATTATTTTATATTATCAAATTATATACAACCAAATAAATTTAAGTATATACTCATTTAATATATAAGCTAGAATATCATTATTATATATACTTGACCTAATATATACATAATTAATATTATAATAATTGTCACTAATATAAATATAATTATTCTTTTATTTATATATTAATATATATATTATATATATATATATATAATTATATATATATAATTATATTATATATATATATACTATATTTATTTATCAAAATATATAATATATATATATATTTAATAATAATATATATATAATATAAATTAATTATTATATTAAATATTAATTATAATATATTATTATAAATGTTATATATATATATTATTTTAATATATATATATATAAAATTATATTATATATATAATAAATAATATGATTAATTTTATATATATATATTTATAATTATAATTATAATTATATTATATATAAGATAAAACATGATAATCGGAAATCTTATTTTTCCGTATTATCGGTATTATATTGAGGCTGATTATTTATTTTTCTTTTAGGCGATTATTTCGATAGATTTTTAGATATTTATATTTATCTTATATAATCGAGAAAGTAGTGAGATTTATCTTGGTCAAAAAAAAAATTATTTTTGAGTAAAATAAAAATAAATAAATTGTATCCCTCCAACTGAGAAGTTAATGACTCTTATTTTCCTACCATAATTTATGTTCTTAGGTCATCCCCATAAAGATCTGTAGTACTCAAATAAACCTAGAATAAAATTGGGTGGGCATAGATATTTTCGTATCTCTCTGGTATTACCATAAAAATATAATAGGGAAAGTGAGGGAGGTAGGATAGTGACATGCACACTACCAACATAGTAAATTGTCTTCTGAATATCACTAATACATTTCAGTTTTCAAGTGATAAGTTGATATGCGACAATAAAAATTTTTGGAATGAATAGCAATGCTTTCCCTCTATATTTTATGTTAGCATGAATATCTTCTGTA
>JABUQX010088721.1:15000-22818 GCA_015478945.1 Trachelipus rathkii
ATGATTAGGCATATTCGAGATTGATATATTTTTAAACTACGTCACATGCAATAATTCGGCACGAATTCAAAATAAGCTTATGACTGATATAAATCATTGCAACCAATAAACACTTCTAATATTATAATCAAATATGCATTGAGACCACACTCATCACAATTTATTTCCTTTATATATATGGATATATGTATATATAATGATAATATTATATTATATATAATACCGTATATATATAATATTAATTAATATATATATATCATTTTATTGGGTCTTCTTGATCTGATGATTTTGCTTTTTTCGATTTAAACATTTTGTTCCAAAAAAAATTTTTAATATATAATATATATACTTATATACATATATATATAATAATAATATAATATAATATTAAATTAATAATTAATAATATATTTATATGTAAGAGGAATTTGCATACAGAGAATCCATATTAATAAAGCTCATTCTTATCATATAAACATTGAATCAAACGTGATCTTAAATTAATTTTATTTTGCTTTCAGTTATTAAATTCTTTATCACTTTCAACTAAAATATAGTGAACATAAATAATAATTATAAATACATTAATTATAAATAGTATAATAATAGAATATTAATAATAAATTAATAAATATATGGAATGGAATAATAATTATAAATATTAAAGTTAATGTGTATTTGTCTAACGATTGTTGAATTTTATTCTATTCAATAAATAATTTCCGGAAATATAATGGATTATATAAATAAGAATATAAATAATCTAGTGACTAATATTTATTTTATCCATCAGCGCGAGAATGCTCAGCAAACCAACAACAAATATATTTTATAAACAAATTATCATGATATAAAAATAATATGCTAAGATTTTATCCGATTATATTTAATTAAAGATATTCGGCATGAATAACTCTAATATAAATTATAATATAATATTATTACTAATAACCCACTAGAAATTATAAATCTAATAACTAATAATAAAAGTATATATATGTAATCAGTTAATTTTAATTAATGAAACATTGGAAAAATAATAATTAACTTAATGTTAATAAAAATTTTAATCTTTATAAAATTAATTATACATAATTTTTAAAATTAAGATTGAAGTAATTTTATATCAAGATATATATAAATTAATATTAATAGAATTAATTAATTAAATTTATTGAATAATATTTCATTTTACTAAATAATTTCAGTATAATTAATTAATATTAATAATAATAATTAATTATATAATAATATATAATATATAAATAAAATAATATAATAATAATATATAATAAATATATAATGATATGTAAATTTGAACAGTTATATAAGCAACTGTAGTATCTATAATATAATAAAAATATAGAATAATAATAATACTGAGACATAATATAATAATCAATTAATTATAATTATATACTATCATGAACATACTTTGTTTAAGTTTAAATGTATTCATCATGTGCATATATATATAATTTATTTATATATATTATATATTATATATTTTATTATATTATATATATATATTATATTAATAATAATTTAATATTATATAATATAATACTATATAATATCATCATTATATATGTTAATATATATATATATATAATTATAATATATATTATATATATATATATATTATATATTATATATATATATATATATATATATATATATATAATATATATTTATTATAGATATATTATATATATATTATATATTATATATATATACTATATATATATATAGTTATATATATATATATATATACATTATATATATATATATATATTATATCTGAATTATATATATATACATATTATATTTATTATAACTATATTATATATACTCTAATATCATACGTGCTATAATTTATAATCACTTTAATATATATATTATTATCTCATCAACTACTATCATTCCTTACTAACATACACATCATTACTATTATACCTAATATTTAACTATTATATCTAATAAAATAGGCTACACTGTGCAGTAGCATGAACTTGGCATATAAGATTTCTCCCAAAACGCTACGAGATGAACCCTAAGCAATAAAGATGCCAAGTCTACCTGTTATGCACCAACATCACACCACAAGAATGCTGATAAACTCTTTAGCTCACTATCAAAATTCCAGGCACAACTGAGCTAGCATTCCAATCATATATGAACGTGCCTCACTCACCACCATTCTTCTTTCACTGCAACTCAGGTCAATGTCATCATTCGATTCTTCTCCCTATCGCGTGACACCAGTCCTTTTTATTTGGTTAAATTGTACGGTAATTTAGTTTTCTTTGTGTTGTATTATTTTTTTTTCACTTATTAAATGTGTTTTACTGGGTCATACAAGAATTCTCAAGTCAACAATCCCACAACCTCAAATGTATGTCTCTGTTTTCCCGTGTTAAGCTTTTTTTTATTGAGGTATTTATTTGGATTTTTGGGGTCTCTTTCTAGAGCTTACATTAATTAATTATTTATTATTGCACAGAATATTAATGTATATTATATATATAAATTGGTATAGTAAAAGTATAGTATTTATATTTATCTAATTTTAAGAGTTAGGGTTTTTTTAATTAATAAGAAACTACATTAAAAATTACAGTATTTAAATTAAATAATAATATTTATTTTGCCCTCGATAATGAATGATTGTTAAATAATGATTAAATTATAGTATAAATAATTATAATAAATAATAAATAAAATATATAATAATTATATATAATAATAATTAATAAATTATATTTACTAATACTAAGATATTTCAATACTTAGAATTACTTATAAATTAATAATTATAATTAAATCAATATTATATATAATATGTCGAATTATGATGTATCTCAAAAGTTTTAATTTTTAAATATCTTTCATTATTTATAAGAGCTACCAATAATAATTAAATGTAATAATATGAAAATTAATAAAACAATTTAAAATTATAATATATAATTTATAAATATATATAAATTTAATAAATAATAGAGGAATTTTATTTATATATAACTCTCAAATAAAAATTAGATATATCATAAAAATAGAAGATGATTTAATTATTCACTAAAATATTATGTAATACATTTTTTTGATATTTACTTCACAAAAATTATGATAAATGAAATTAATTTAATATTATGTAAAGGAAAATAATTAATTTACTATTAATTTTATTAATATTAAAATTATAATGAGATTAATAATATTATAAAAATAGAGTGTAAACATAAATTATATTAATAATAATTATACTGAATGAATTAGTAAAATTTAACCAAAACTCGAGTTCTTTATAGTTTCAAATGAAAAAATTATCAAAATAGAAATTATACGAATTAATAATAATAAATAAATGAATCATAGGGACAGTAATAATAATAATATAATAATAATATAATATAATAATATATAATAATACAAAATAATAAAAATAATAAATAATAAATAATATTATATAATAAATAAAATAATTAATAATATATAATTAAATTAAATATTAATTAATAAAATTCAAAATTTTTTAAATTTAATAATAATTATTAATTAATATAAATTAATATAATTATAATATAATATTATAATAATTTTTATTATAATTAATAATATATGCTGCTAAAATTATTATATTAATGTTATGGAAAATCCATTTGTTTATTATAAAATAATAACATCAATCCATAATAATCATTTTATAACAAAACTCAATACAATTAATTACTAGGAAAAGGAAAACAATTTCATGGTGCTGAGTATATTCCGTTGGAACGATTGATATAAGTAGGACGTGTTAGAATGTATAAAAAAACAAATAGTGTGTTATTCTTGGTTTTTATTGTTTCACTTGTGAGAAATTATTAGACGTGCGAATCTTTACACCTAACACACGCAAGACACGCAGCACACGCACACACGCACCTACACACAACAGGATATATATATTATATATATATATATATATATATATATTATATATTATATATATACTATATATATATATATATATATATATATATATATATATATATATAGTATATATATATATATATATATATATAATCTATTATTAATATATTTATATATATATATATATATATATATATATAATATATATATATACTACTATATATATATATATTTATTGATATATATATATATTATATATTTATATATTATATATATATATTATTATATATAATATGTATATATCTATATATATATATATATATTATATATATATATATAATATATATATATATATATAATATATATATATATATATATATATATATATATATATATATTATATATATATATATATAATAGTATATTTATAATATATATAATAAGTTAGTAATAGAGCCAAAATTAATCCCGCACCATTTTTTCTAATATGAATGAATAGAGATATATTAGGCTTAGGGGGAGAATTGATAGCCCGAAGGGCTATCATCCGACAAACAGACAAACCGAAGGTTTGTCTGTGTGTTTGTTTGTATTATTTTTATTACGCGCGCGTTGCCGCAACTACACATTTTAACACATACACCTATTTTCGCTAGGAATGAATAGGATATTTGCTTCAAACTTGGTCATATGGTATTGGTGTGTGATAAACTGATCCTGGCGAGTTTTGGTGACGTAGTCACACCTAAGGGGGTGTTGCCGCCTTAGCCACCAAGGTCAAATTCGTTCTGAAAACCATGTTAGGCTTAACGTATCGGGTGAAAATTTGGATGTGATTATATGAATGACGTAAATCTCGTCGAGACGAGATTACGTCTCTCTGCGTTCCCCGAAGGGGGACGCTGCCCCACAAAAAATTAAAAATAGATCGTAGAAGACTGAAACTTGGGAGGCTGGGTTGAGGAGTCGGAGTCAGAGACGGAGTCGGAGTCTGATTGGATTTGGAGTTCAGGGACCCCCCTGGAGGGGGGTCCCCAGTTGAAAAAAAGAAGAAGAAGAAATGCATGGAATGCAAAGCAGAAGGAAGAGAAGAAAGAAGAAAGGAAAAAAGGAAGAAAGGAGGAGGAAAAGGAAGAGGATCAGGAAAAGGGAGATGAGGAGGAAGTCAGAGTTGGTACTGGCACCGGTGCTGGAGCCGGTGCGGTGCCGACATAGTAAACATTCATTTAATAATACAATATCATTACTGTTTCCATAACTGATTCTGTTCTACAGATGTACATATTGTCATTGCATTGCATCTTGCAAAGATAACCTTTATTTTCTAAATGTTGAAGACTAACATTTTATATTTTCTCACAAATCTGATTCTCTTTTTTTAAACGTTTACTAATATAATTTTTTTTTTTCTAAGTTGAAACATACATACTGTTTTCCTATTTTTTTAATAATTTTTTATTATTACATTTATACCTTTAGAGTCTTAATCTTAATTATTTTTAATTTTTTTTATTTTTTTTTTTTTTATTTTTTAAAAAATAAATTTTAATTTTTTTAACTTTTATTTTTTTATAAGTTTAATTAATATTTATAGATTTTGGCATATTATATCATACTTAGTGTTTTATAATTTTTTTTTTTTTTTTATTATTAATTTTTATTTTTTTTTTGATTTTTCTAACTGTTTATTTCTTATATAAGTTTTTATTTAGATTTATTACTGTTATGCTTTTTTTAATATTTTAATATAAAGTTTTATTTTGCACATATACTTTCAATTTTATTGTTTGCATAAAATTCATTTTTTTAAATTTTTTCTTAATTTAAATTTTATTTTTCCTAACTTTAGTTATATATAACTTTTAAATTTCACATGATAACACTCCGTGGTTAATGTTAACTATTAATTTTTTTTTTTCTATTCTTTTATTTCTTATTTCTTTAAACCTTTTTTGTTTGTTAAAATATTTTACACTTTGAATATATATAACATCTAACAAAGTTGGGTTATTACACACCCTAAAGCATTAAACACACTAAATCAAAACACTATCCATCCTCCCTCCTGACATCTATTGATCTGCTGATCTATTGATCTATTTGATTAAGGTCAATTTTACTAATTGTAATACACGTTTACATACCTAAAAGCCAGTAATCACTAAATCAAACCCACTATCTCAACCCTCCTGACCAGTTTTGATCTATTGATCTATTGATCTATTGATCTACTTGATTAAGGTCAATTTTTATAAAATTGTACACGTTTACAATACCCTAACTAGCAGTAATCACTAATTTCAAACAACTTTCCAACCTCCTACCTGAATCAGTTGTGATTCTATTGATCATTGATCTATTGACTATTGATCTATTGAATCTATTGATCTATTGATTAAGGTCAAATTTTTTATTAAAAATTGTATGTAAGAAGACATACCCTAAAGCATTAAATCACTAAATCAAACCACTATCCAACCTCCCTCCCTGATCAGTTGTGATCTATTGATCTATTGATCTATTGATCTGATTGTTCTATTGATCTATTTATTAAGGTCAAATTTTTTACTAAATTGTACGTTTTACCATACCCTAAAGCAGTAAATCACTAAATCCATAACCACTATCCAACTCCCTCTGATCAGTTGTGATTATTTGATCTATTAGAATGCTACTTGATCTACTTTGAACTTATTGGATCATTGATCTATTGAATTCTAAGGTAAATTTTTACTAAATTGTAAACGTTATTTACTATACCCAAAAACCAGTACAATCACTACAAAGCATGAAATCAAAAGCAACACAAACTAACCATCCATCCACAATATCCAAACACCCTCCATCAAGTTGTGATCTTATTGATCTATTGATCTATTGATTCAAAAGTCACATTTCGAGTATCATTTTGGATAACATACATAACATAAAACAAATTCTTTATACACTGATCAACGAATATATGCTAACGTTAACAAAGTTTTTCACATTAATAAGATTTACTTAGCAAATCATCTGAACTAAGAAAATAATGTCCAAAGACAAACCTACACACCTTACAGAATACACTGTAAACGTTAAAAGTTCCCACAATTAACATCGCAGTGAAGTAACTAACATAGCATCAAGACCGTAACCTATTCAACCTTTTCTAACATATCACTGATATTTTTAAATTAACATATAACATTTAACAAAATTTACCACAACCATGTGTAATTATTATACTGATCATTGAATATACTCTAAAGTAACAAAGTTTTCACATTAATAGATTACTTAGCATCATCTGAACTAAGAAAATAATGTACAGCGGACAAACCTGACAAACCTTAAAGCATGAATAAGCAGTCACCATTTAACAAAGTTCCTCACTATCAAAAGTAACTAAAAATCAATTTACATCCAATACGTAACCTATCACCTTTTTTTTTCAAGCATATCTTCTAACATATTCAACTCAGATTAAATGAACATACACACACACACTACACACCACACACACACACACACACACACACACACCACACAGCGACACACATAATTCGACGATCCACACACACACACACGAACACACAAACACACAAAATTTTTAACGTTTTAAACATGAAAAGCATACAATGTTTTTAGTAAAAACACAAAGTTTTAAAGATAATAAAAATTAAAAAACATAAAAAAAAATGAAAAAAAAAAAAATAAAAAAAATAAAAAATTAAACACAAAGTATAAATGTAAATAAAACTTATATAAAAACAAAGTTCTATAAACAAAAAAAAAAAAAATAAAAAGTTAAAACTTAAAAATAAATTAAAACAAATAAAATTTGTATAAAAAATTAAAATTAAAAAAAAAATTTAAAAAAAAAAATTAAAAACATTAAAATAAAAAATTAAACAAAGT
>JABUQX010088722.1:0-2500 GCA_015478945.1 Trachelipus rathkii
CACCAAACCAAGAGAGAGATATGATTTGGGAATACTTGGGTTCAAGAAAAGTGAAAATCATAAGTATACTTGGAAGAGTGAGATAACGGGGGGGGAGGGCGGTACTGGATTATGTGTGTATAAATAGAAAGGATAGGGGCAGATTACTAGATGTAAATGTATTCAGAGGGGCAGGTAGGGGGTTATCTGATCACTATTTGGTGGTTGCTAGATTAAGGGTAGGGGGAGAGGTAACGGTTAGGGAAGAGAAAAAAAGAGGATAATAGAAGTCATAAAGGTGGAAAAATTAGATGAGGCAATGTGTAGGAGGGAGTTTATGAGGGGTATGGAGGATAAGTGGAGGGACGTGAGAGGGACGGAAATTAGGGAAGTGAGGAGGAGTGGATGAGATTTAAAGAGACAATTTGTGAAGAGGCCAGAAGGATATGTGGAAGTAAAAAAGGTGGGAGCAAGTAAAGAAAGGAAGTGAATGGTGGAGTGAGGAGGTGAAAAGAGTTGGTGAAAAAGAAAAAAGAGTTTATGTGAAATGTTGGGGAATAGGAGAATGGGAAAGCTGGGAGAATATAAGGTTAGAGTGGCAAGCAAAGAGGCGGTGAGAGGGCGAAGAGAATGCAAATAATGAATGGTGTAGAAAAAGTGACAGAAAATTTTGAAACGGGAGCAAGATATTTCTGAAAGAAGTAAATAAAAACAAGGAAGAAGCTGGAGGGTTAGGGGGAGGGTTAAGGGAAGAAGGAAGGGAATGGATAGGAGGGAGGATAAGGTGGACGGAAAGAGGGGGAATATTTTAGAGGATTATTGAATGAAAATGGGTGGAGAGAATGAAAGGATGATTTTACCAAGAGGTTGAGGTGGGAGGGGAAGTGGGGCAGGAAGGGGTTTTGGAAATACAAATGGATGAAATTATTAGGGCGTTAACTAAAGAAAAAAAAGGAAGTCCACAGGTCTAGATGGTGTGAGTATGGAAATGTTACAGATGGGAAGGCAGAGGGGTGGAGCGAATGGCCTGTATAGGTATATAAACTTTAAATGTTGGAGTGAGGGGAGAGGTTTCCAAGCCAGGATTGGGAGATGGTTGTTGGTTCCCCTGTAATAAAGGGAAAGGGGACTAGGATGGAGTGTGGGAATTATAGAGGGTATTTGTCTTTTGAGTGTAGTAGGGAAAGTGTGTTTGGGAGAATACTAATTGAGAGGGTGAGAGATTTAACGGAAGAGAGATTGGGGGAAGAACAAGGAGGATTTAGGGTTGGAAGGGGGTGTGTGGATCAAGTATTCACGATGAAGATGCTTGTGGAGAAAGGTATAGAAAGGAAAGGGAAAGTGTACGGGTGTTTTCTTGATCTGGAGAAAGCATATGATAGAGTGAAGAAGGGGGAATTATGGAAGGTGCTGGAGGAATTTGGAGTAGGGGGTAAATTAGTTAAAGGTATTAGGGCCTTTTATAGGAATAGCAGAAGGTGTGTGAGAGTATTAGGGGGGGAGAGTGAGATGTTTGGGGTAAAGAGAGGGTTAAGATAGGGATGTGTAATGTCCCCGTGGCTTTTCAATTTATTTATGGAGAGTGTCTTGCAGAGGAATGATAAGGGAGGGGAGAGGGGTGGAATTGATGGAAAGGGGTGATGATGGGAAGTGAGCATGATACTATTTGCGGATGAAATACTGCCTTAGTGGCGAAGAATTCAGAAGGGCTGTAGTATTTGGTGAAAGAGTTTGAGAGAGTGTGTGGACAAAAGGGTCTTAAGATAAATCCAGGTAAGAGTAAAGTGTTAGTGTTTGAGGAGGAGAAAACAGATGAGGGGATGGGGTTAGAGATTAGAGTAGGAGGTGTAGTATTAGAAGAAGTAAAGGTTTTCAGATATTTAGGGATGGATTTGGGTAAGGAAGGAGGGATGAAGGAAGAGATAGATCACAGAGTAGGAGAAGGAATGAGAGCATTGAGTGGTCTGAGGGAATTATGGAAAGGGGGTGATTTATCACATAAACTTAAGATAAGTATGTTTGAAAAAATATGTGTTCCAGCGGTACTTATATATGGTGTGAAACATGGGGGTTGAATGCTAGGTCCAAGAAGAAGCTGGAAGTGTTTGAGATGAAAGGGTTGAGAGCGGTATGTGGGGTTAGCAAAAGAGAGAGGATTAGGAATAAGGTGATAAGAGAGAGATGTGATTGGAAAAAATAGTTTGGTGAGAATAACCGCGGAAGAGGAAAATGTTGAGATTGGGTTGGACATCTGGAGAGAAGGAGGAACAGAGGGTGGTTTTAGGAGAGTTTGGGAGGCGAAGGGGATAGGAAGGAGAGGAAGGGGGAGACCGAAGAAGAAGGTTGCGAGGATGGAATAAAGGAAATGCTGGAAGAGAGAGGAATGAGGGTGGAGGATGGTAGGGTGTTGGCGAGAGATAGAATGGAATGGAGGAGGTGGGTGGGGGCGAGATGAAGGAAAATATGAATTAGGGAAGCTGCACGTACCACTACCCCGCTTAAGCGGGAATATGTATTGTAT
>JABUQX010088722.1:5000-7500 GCA_015478945.1 Trachelipus rathkii
TTAATATAGTATTATTATTTTGTTTCTCATCTGTTTATTCTTATTTGCAGAAGTTAACTTAAACATTAAATATAAATTTAAATAAGAATGGTTCTATGGCCATTGATTTAAGTGGTCCTGTTGTACAAGATAGTAGTTAATAGCGTTGTACAGGTTAGCCTTGATTAGGAGGTGATGTTTTGTAAATTTCCAACCTTTCTCTGTTTTACAGGCTAGATACTAAACTCGTACGGTTTAGTTATTTAAGATCTCTGTTGCTACAGGTTTTGTAGCGCTTGGTTGCCCTTTAGTATAGCATTCCCCTTTTAACTAATGTAACGAACTTAATTTTCCGAAAGTAAACGTATCTGAAACCAGCCTTTTGCACCTTTTATTTGTAGTTAATATTTTTTATGACCTTAATAAAACTTGTAAATTTAAATATTTTCGTTATTATCCTGTCACTTTCTTACTCCCAGTTATTAACCAGTCAGAGGGTTTATAATTATTGAGATAAAATCTTGCATTTCTCGGCACTTGTTTAATTGTAAACTTTACATTGTTGATTATCGGTTAATCCATCTCTTACAATATATATATATATATATATATATATATATATATATATATATATATATATATATATATATTTATATATATAATATATTTATATAAGTGTATAATAATATATATATATATATAATATATATATATATATATATATATATATAATATAGTGGCAGGAGTTATCTCCTCTTCTTGTTCCTTAACTGAACAGGTAGTAGGTGATTATTCTTTTCACGTAATAACTTCATTTACATTGTGAAACCTAAATAGACAGGTACCAGCGTATTACAGCTTTCTCTGTTGGGGTCGCCTTCTTTCGCTTGCAGAGACCACATACGACGCTAGCAATCCGAGGCTAATGAACCAGCAACGTCTGTTTTTATAACCCATTTTAACTTATCTCTATATAGTAGGAAATTAAGCAGCTATTTGTTTGTGGTTAATTTTTAGTAAACATCATCTTTAATATATGCAAACAAGTCGCTGACCTTAAGATAAGTACACTAATTTATAATATGTATCAGTTTATTTCGTCGCAAACCATATCTGAGGAGAGAGGTATACGAAAATACATTTCAAAAATGGAGCCAAGAAATAGAAAGCGCGGGAACATCAGAGATTATATGTATTTACAAATCGAACCAAAATGCAAATTTTCATAAGGTACAAAATTTTTATATAATATGATAAAAAATATTATATATTACAAAAGAAATTACAAATAAGTCATTATATTATAATGAAATTACAGATAGTAGTACTAGTTACAAATGTATTTTTTTTTTACTCCAAATTTTTTTTATAAAATTGCTACCTCTGAATTACTTTTTTCTTTTTCTTTTTATTAGAGAAAACTTACTTTAAAGTCTAACATTTTTAAACAATTATATATATTATTATATATATATATATATATATATATATATATATATTATATATATATAATATATATATATATTATATTAATATAATAATTATATATATATATATATATATAAATGTATAAACAATTCTCTTAATTTATATAATATGAACACTTTTGCGAGCATTATATACACTTCACGCCCCAGAAGAGGAATATAGTAATCACTAAATTATATTTTATGCACTAAATTCACTGAATATATTATTTAAAACGCACCTTGCCCACTGGGTTACGTCTAGACACTAAAGCTTGTTCCTGCTGTTCAATAGATGAAGTGACCATCTGTGACGGCGAACCAACATCTGATTGAGGAACCATCTGTGAAGACGAATCATCATCCGATTGAGGAATCATCTCTGAAGGCGAATCATCATTTCATTGAGGAAACATCTGTGGAGTCGAAGAAAGTAAAGCAGGCTTCAAACGACCAAACGAAATGACATCCGTCCATCCATCAGGAAGTTGTGTCTTGTAGCATCGATACATTCGTTGAAGAACCCCGCAAGGGACAGAATAAGGTGCTTCGAGACTCTTCCGAATGCGATCGACTCGAAAAAAGACATGGAAGCAGGTTTGAAGCTTGGCAGAAATGTATGATGAGCACTGGAGGAATGAAAAGGTGGTAGCTGTGGAAAATCCAGTTGGTTTCATTTGAGCCATAAATTTTCTCATGAAGTCGTTGTAAGAATCTGTTTTTAAGTGCTTGAAGAAGTTCGAAAAGATAAAGAGGTGTTTTTCCGGTTACTGCTTGAAAAGGAGAGAATCCGGAGTCATCGAGAATGCAACGAAGACGTAGCATGATAATTGGAAGAGAGAGTAACCAATTTTATTTCCGCGCCATGATAGCACTCTTCAGTGATCGCTGAATTCTTTCGATTTGGTCATTTGCTGAAGGGTGGTAATCACGTGTCCGGAATTTGTGAGATCCAATTAAATTTGAAAGTATGGTGAAAAATTATCCTTCAAGCTATGGTCCTCTATCTGAGATCAAATAGAGAGGAACGCCAAATCTTGATTCCATTGCATGAA
>JABUQX010088722.1:15000-22500 GCA_015478945.1 Trachelipus rathkii
GAGTGTGGGAGGGTGGCAGATTTTGGTTAAAATCGGTGGGGATGTTTTGTGTTAGATCTGTTAGGAGTGTGGTGGTGGAGTGTTTTTGTCTAAAATCGTCTTGTGTATTTGAGAAGGGGGATAAGAGGGAAGATTCTGTTCAGGATTTTATATATATATATATATATATATATATATATATATATATATATATATATATATTAATATATATATATATATATATATATATATATATTATATATATATATTCAACGAAATGCCGAATTGAAGAGGATTAAGAATCAGAAAGAGAATCACCAGTAGAGAGCTTCTTACGAAAGCCAAACTGACGATCAGAGATAAGATTAGAAGAATTGAAGCGTTTCCAAATCTTCCTCTTAAGGATAGATTCAAAAACTTTTGAAAGAACAGAAGTTTGAGAGAGTTTTCGATAATTGGAGGGCTGAGTGTGTCTCCTTTTTCGGTACAGGCCGAATGAGAACACGTTTCCGGTAAGAATGGATGGTCGAAGTAGAAAGACAGAGACGTAATAATTTACCAAGGAAGGGTGCAAGCTCTTGAGCCACAAGAGGAATATCATCGGGCCCGTTACGCCATCTTAGTGTTAAGCTCAGAGAAAACGGATATAACACCTTTAAAAGAAATTGCAATATTTGGCATAAATGAGTTGGAGTAAGGTGGAGAAGGAAGAATAGCACCGCAATCATATAAAGTGGAATTAGAAGCAAAGGTTTGAACAGAGTTCAGCTTTGGTGGAAGGTAAAACGGCAGTTGTGCTGTCGGAAGATACTAAAGGAGGGAAACAGGAAGAAGCAAAGTTAAAGTTAGCATTTTTTGCAAAATGCCAAAAAGGATGTGAGGAAGAAGAGCCAGTAAGATTACTGCATTTTCTACTGAGAAAGGAATTTTTTTAGTGTCATGGAGAATAAATTTTACACAATTGTGGGATGAAACATAAGTTCTGTGGGTTTCTGAAGTTTCAAGACAACAGTAATTCTTGAAGGCAGAGTCCCTATGGCGAATAGCACGAGAACAAGCAGAGTAAAACCATGTTTTTTTTTAGGTTTACTTGAAGATAAAGATCATTTAATGTTCTTTTCCATGCCAGAAAAATCGCCTTGTTAATGCGCTCTGCACACTCCGAGAGACCCCTCCCACGGGGGACCCCCCCCCCCCATGAAAGCAGTAGTCATTCCATGGGAAATAATAGAAGTACTACCGCAAGTCCGACAAGTTAGCAGCACCGAAGCGCCAAAAATCTTTCCTCGCCATAGGTGGGGGTCTTTCTTGCTGGAGACTTGAAGAGATAGAACAGAAAACAGAGATAAGAAAGTGATCAGGGGAACCCAGAGGAGGAAAGAGTTTAGCAGAATAAGGAGAAGGATTAGAGAGATTGGGAAAAGGTGTAGAATGTTTGATTTATTTCCAGGACGATCGTGGATGCGAGTGAGGAGCTGCACTAACTGTTCGAGGTCATTCTGGATAGAAATGTGGCATTCAATATCGCCAACTATATTTTGAAAATTAGAGGAAAGTCATTGGCGGTGGTGAGCGTTGAAATCACCAAGAATGATGATTTCAGAGAAATGTGAAGAAAACAGAATGTGCTCTAATTTGGATTCTAAGTAGTCGAGGAATTTAAGAAACTCTGTTAAGTTAGGAGACATGTACAGAACAGATGAATTTATTGGTAGATAGACAGTTTATTTTGAGCCATAAGGTAGAAAATTCGGAAAACTCTAAATCAAAGACACTGGAACGAACATCATCACTGCACACATAGGCACAACAGCCGATTTTAACTGAAAATTGAGGATAGAGACAGTAAGAGTCAACCGAGTTGGGTTTACTGTCAGAACCCTCAAACACCTAAGTTTCGGTTAAGAATAAGAGATGAGGTATATAGTAGGAGAGGTGATGTTCAACAATGTGGAAAATAGATTTAAAATCGCGAAGCTTGAAGAAATTTATGATGAAAGGAGACCTAACATCAAAACAGGCCGGCCATTGCGTGACGTCACCAACCCCAACACCGGAGGCGGTCAACTCTCAAGTGGTGATCGGGGCATGGGTGGATAAGGGGTTATTTTTGGAAGTCATCCCTCTAAGCTTCTCAAAGCTAATCATGTGGTTGTATTTTTAATCTACACTTTTTTTTAATAAAAGTGTTGTCTGTAATATGTGTTTAATGATGTGTTGATAAAGGAGAAGCTTACTCAGTGGTAAGAAGAATTTGGAATTATAAGAGCAAGAGCGCGAACCATTGAGTTCTGAAGTGCCATAGATGTACCTAAGACTCCAATATGTGGACAATGGTGGTAATATCATCTGAATGCATACTATATTATATATAATATTAATTATATCATATGATATATATATATAATATAGCTGATATATATTATCTATCGAAAAAATATGTATCTATGGTATATTATATATATATATATATATATATAAACGGTATATAGACTCTACAGTGCAGATCATACAGTTCTTTATAAATAGACTCTACAAGTGCAGACAGACTTATCGTTCCCGAAGGGATGAGATTACCCACCATTGTGCATATATGGAGTCTTTAGGGTACCTGCTATGGGCACTTTCGGTACTATCACTGAGTTCGCAGCCTCTTGCGCTCATATCCAATTCTTCTTACACTGGGAGTAAGCTCTCCTTTATCACACATCATAAAACACAATTACAGACACATTTTATTAAAAAAAGAAAATCAAAATGGCAAGCCACATGAATTAGCCTTTGAGGAAAGCTTAGAGGGGATTGAACTTCCAAAAATAACCCCTTTATCCACATGGCCCCGCATTTCACACTTGAAGAGTTGGACGCCTCCGGTGTTGGGTTGGTGACGTCACGCCAGTGGCCAGTCTATAAAGATTTGAAAATCCTTTTTCATCGTAACTTTCTTCAAGTAAACGACAATTGAACCTTTTTCCATCATTGTTGAACATAACTCACTGACTATGTATATTTGATAACTAGAGTTCTGAACCCGAGAAAACCCTTTTACGTTTTTTGTTTGAAGGTCTGAACAGTAAACCCATACTCACGGTTGACTCTTACTGTCCTCTATCACCTCATTTTGCAAGTTAAAAGGATCGATAGGCTGTTTGTGCTATGTGATGGCAAGTGAATGATGATTTCGTTCCAGTGTCTTTGATCTTAGCAGTTCTTCTTCCGAAAGTTCTTTCTACCTTATGGCGCCTATCACAATATAACTGTTCTATCTGACCCATATTTCATCTGTATTCCGTACGATGTCTCCTAACTTATACCGATGAGTTTTTTGCTAAATTCCTCGACTACTTAGGCTCCAAATTAGAGCACATTCTCTCTCTTAACATTTCTCTGAAATCATCATTCTCGTGGTATCTTTCAACGCTCAACCACCCGGCCATGAACTTTCCTCTAATTTTCAAAGATATAGTTGTGCGATATGACTGCCACATTTCTATCCAGAATGACACCTCGAACAGTTAGTGCAGCTCCTCACATCGCATACCACGCATCGTCCTGGAAATAAATCAAATCTTCTACACCTTTTCCCATTCTCTCTAATCCTTCTCCTTATTCTGCTAAACTTCTTTCCTCCTCTGGGTTTCCTGATCGCTTTCCTTATCTCTCGTTTTCTGATGGCTATCTCTTAAGGTCTCGCAGCATAGAAAACCCCCCTATCTGGGAGGAAAGCGATTTTTGGCGCTTCGTGCTGCTTACTGGTTAGGCATAATGAGGCCATACTTACCTTTATTTCACATGGCAAAATGACTCTGCTGTCCGTGGGAGGAGTTGCCTCGGAGGGTCGCAGAGCTGCGCAAGTAACTAAGAGATTCTTTTTTGCATGGAGGGCGTCATTTCATTATCTTTTTACCTTCAACTAAACCTTAAAAAACCATTGGGTTTAACCTCTGCTATGTTCTCGTAGCTATGACGCCCACAGGGTACCGCTAGCCTTCAAGAATTACTGTTTTGTCTTGGAAACTTCAGAAGACTCACAGAGACTTATATTTCCATCCCATACTTCCGTGCAAAATTTATTCACATGAAACAAAAAAATCTTTCAGTGCAGTGGAAATGTGTACATAATCTTTTACTGATGTTCCTCTCACCTAGTCCTGTCCATGGACTTTTGATTTAGAAAAATTGTTAATACTCTTAATTTTGCTTCTGATCCCCTTACCGCCCTCCTGCTAGTAATCTTGCCAGGAGCAAACTGCCCTTTTAACCTTCCGCTAAATGCTGAACTCTTCATCTTAAGACTTTGCTTCTAATTCCACCTTAGCAGTTATCGATTAAGTGGTTGCTCTTCTTTCCTTCTCGCACCTTCACCTCCAACTGCTCTCCATCCTCCCTCCCAACGCTCATTTATAACCTAATATTCGTAACTTCTCTTCTTAGATGTTATTTCTGTTTTTCTCCGAGCTTACCTAAGATGGCGGTACTCCTGATGGGTATTCCTCCTGTGGCAACTAAAGCATGCACTCATTTCCTTGGTAATTATTACGTCCTCTGTCCTTTCTACTTCGACCATCTCTTATCTTGCCATAAACTTATGCTCATTCTAACCTGTACTTAAATAAAGGGACCACAACTCAACCCTCCCCAACCATCGAAAAATCTCTCAACCTTCCTGATTTTTCAAGACGTATTTTGAACCAATCCTAAGAGGAGATTTGGAAACCCTTCAATGTCTTCTAGATCTTTTCTCTGAATCGTCAAGTTTTTGCTCTATTGTGAGGAAGCGACTCTATGTGATACTTTATGTCTGATTCTTAGTCTCATTCTCCCTTCGGTATTTTCGGTGATACTATATATACTATATATTATATATATATACTACTATATATAATCCTATATATATATATTATAGTATATATATATTATACTATATATATATATTATAATATATATATAGTATATAATATATATTATATATATATGCATTATATATTATATATAAATATTATATATATATATACTATATATATTACTACGTGGATATATATGAATATATATGATATCAATTACTAATCTACAGATATCAGAAGTTTTTTGAAGATTAAACGTGAAGCAGAATCACCTCCTCTATCCCCTCTCAAATACAACAAACACACTTTGGACAAAACGTTCCACCAACACACTCCTAACAGAATTGTTTGACACAAACATCCTACCGGTTTTTACCAATCCCTACCATCCCTCCTCACTCTCCTAGTAGCAATAGACAAATAAACGAAGATATTTTGACACAGTTCCAACGTCACCTGTTATAGGACAAAGTTGCTAACATACTGGAAAAGCATCAAATTACAAGAAAAATAATAGCAAAATTTTTTGTCTGGTGTAACAACCCGAGTCCATGTAGGGGCAAGCAACACCTTCGAACAATGCAAATTATTCAATGGAGTCTCTCCAGGGCACGCATACTATCACCAACAATATTTAATACTTTTTATCGCATGACACACCACACCGCCGCACGTCCCCCTCTGTAAAAAAAAATCAGTAGTAATGGCACGCAATTTATCAATCACGCCCTCATCAGTCTCCATAAATACCAGCAAGACAAGACTACAGCATATATAAACGCAACTTGAATAATGGCTGGCTACAAACAGAATTACAGCCTCCCAACCATATTATATATAATAAACTTATCGTACATCCCTAAAACTTTGTTATTTAATTTTTTTGTTTATTTTAATGTTTAATTTTTAATTTTTTTGTACTTTTCATGACTAAAATTTGCTTCGCTGATTTCGCAAAAAATGTATTTGAATTTAGTGTAGCTATCGTTGTTTTTTAACTATGTGCGTTGCCTAATCTGGAGGACTGATTATATATTATATATATATATATAATATATATATATAGTTATATATTATATTATATATATATATAGTATAATATAGTATATATATATATATATATTATAATATTATATATATATATATATATATATATATATATATATTATTATATATATATATATATAATACGTCCCATCGTCCCGAAATTAAATCTCTAGTACATAAGTAATGAAGATACACTATTTATTAAATTTCTAGAATGTTCTTTAATCTTAAATTTCCGTTGCCACGAACAATTTCAAAGCCACTTGTCCTATTAGTGAACCGCTGGCAATAAATTTCATATCTTGTTTTTTTTTTTTATCTTCTCCTAGTTACATTATTGGCTTACTAATATTGTATTTCCTTCACATACATCTAGTTTTTTTAAAAATACCTCTCGTTAATTATAATCGGAATGATTTTCCTTTAATAAGAAGATACAATTTTCATTTTTTTTAATAAAAGCCAAAACCAGCGCAAAGCTACCTCCTTTAGCCTAACACCGAAACGAGAGGTTCACCATTTTTTTTCCATCCGAGTGTTCGTTATAAACTTGCTACTTTTTTTTATTCTTCTTTGTATGTTAACTGGATTCACTTATCTCTAACTATTCGCTTACTAAGCTTACATTTCAATTAACAATTATATTCAAATGATTTTTCTTAACAGTTCTAAATTTTTTTTTTTTTTTTTTTTTTTTTTTTTTTTTTTTTTTTTTTTTTTTTTTGGAAAAATTAAATAAAAAAAAGAAACCCTTTCTAAACGTTTTGAGTTTTATCCGGAAAAATAAAATAAACTTTATTACGGATTCAAATATGGCTTGTTAAAAGTTAAAGCACTATTTAAAGATTATATTTTATCAAATTAATCAAATTAATAACCAAAAAGTTCATTCGTGAACAGTTATAAATATTTTTAGTAAATAAATCCTTTACAATAGTTGTTCCGAAAATAACAGCTGGCTGACGCCTGAGGATATTCCTCAGACAATAATTCCATCTTCGATATTTCGAGTTGTTTTGAAATAAATAAGCTAATTTTCAGAGTACCACCTTTATTTATATATCGATGTCTTTGTCTTTTTGAAACGAACTTATCGAGATTACTCATTCCATTTTTCATTAAGTTTTTCCTATCTTTCGATAATAAGAGAGACGGCATTTCGCTGTTCCCGGGGGGGGGGGGGGGGGGGGGGGGGGGGGGGGGGGGGGGGGGGGGGGGGGAGGGGGGGAGGGGGGGGGGGGGTTTATCTGAGTACAAAGTATATTTCCATTTTTCCATTTTTTCATTAAATAATTTAAATTCCAATATTTAGATTAAATTCCGTCACTTGTTTTTCTAACTTTCTTTTTAATTTTAATAGCAAGAAACATTTATTCTTTTTGTATTCACGGATTTTTTTTTTTTGAACAAGGTACGATTTCTTTTTAATCCTTCACGCATATCACTTTTTGGTTTTCTTCAAAAGATTTGAATTTCGTGAAATTTAAACTAATGCGATCCAGAAGACGATCTTTCTTCCTCAGTTTGTCTCTGTATCTCTTTGGTGAATGGTTTAAAGAAAAAATATATCTTTTGTTGTGGTTCTGTTTTGGGGAGTGTTGGTTAATAAATGAAAGAAAAAAAAATAATA
>JABUQX010088723.1:0-20000 GCA_015478945.1 Trachelipus rathkii
GAAAGCTTATTATGGAATCACATGTCCCTTATATCATCCAGATATGCTTGACTAGCCAGGCACCCAACCGAAGGGCAAACATTTTAATGTTCTCTTTAGTATCATTATGTATTGATACTTGTAATCCTATATTCTTTCTTTCTTACGCTCTCATCCCTATACCAACATATTTTTGGATTATCCGCATATAGGAAGTATCTCCTGCTATCTTTAGATTTCATCGTATAAGGTGGAAGAAATTACTCTTTGAGTTATCGTCTAGCAGTCTCAAACTATTGGTGATAGCAATGATGTAATGAAGGGCCACAAGCCCCAAACCGCGCCAACAAGAGATCTTTGCTCCTGATTCATATTTAACCCCTTCCTTAGGGTCCACAACCTTGAAGTTTTTAGAAAGTTTTGTTAAACGTGGTGAGTACAATGGCCTCCTCCAGCATGTCAAGTTTCTGTTTCATTTGTAGCCCTGAGTCATTACAGCGTTCATTTGGTATCGGAACACGCCCATATTATCGCTGTAATTCCTTAGGGAAACAACTGAAGACACTGAGGCCTAACAGAGCCATCAGGTGCCCGGATACCGATCATTGGGATTGTCTGCTAAGGCCAGCAACCACATATATTTCTGAGGTCAGATTCTCATTTATTAACAAAGATTCTCAGTGCCTACCCATGTCTGTGGTTTCTCAATAGAGACTTAGTTGAAAGTAGCAATTTCCGGGGCATGGGACCGCGACGGTAATATTTCGAGATTACATAGGAAGAAGTTGAGGCTTAGGAAGATAAAAACATGAGTAGCGCTAAGATTAAGATTAGTAAACACATTAGATTAGAATAAGATTAGATTATAGAAGGTGATTAGGACTAGAATAAGATTGTATTAGAAATAAGGTTAGATTAGGAATAAAGATTAGATTGTATAAGATTAGATTAGGGAAGTAAATGATTTTTGGAGTCTGGGCAT
Organism: Trachelipus rathkii; assembly: GCA_015478945.1. NCBI lineage: Eukaryota > Metazoa > Arthropoda > Malacostraca > Isopoda > Trachelipodidae > Trachelipus > Trachelipus rathkii. The sequence goes on from JABUQX010088723.1 coordinate 962, forward strand.
AACTCGGTGGATTATGAGGAAAAGGTTTAGATAGTAACAAAAAACAAGGAAGGTTTATACCTACCATCATAGAAAAATAAGTGGAAGTATTTTTAGGTACTTGTACTTATGCACAAGGTCAGGTGAAGGTCGTGACCCCTCGAGTGTGAGACCTGCTTCAAAGTTCAACCCCACTGATTTCACATTATTTTCTTTTTGGGGTCCATTGCTTCCAGTTAATGCTAAAAGATCCATTTTCGGACTCGATTAAAAGGTTTGCTCGAAAGTTGTCCATTTTTACAGAGTAAACCATAAAAAAGTTTGTGAGTTAGACTTCACCCCATTTTTATTTTCATTCACTCCTGCATTCATTCCTACATTTATTTCTTAGAGAGTATTTATTTGAAATCACTGTAAAGACGTTGACACAATAATTTGGACTTACAACAGCCGCATGATAGATCAAAGTCCAACCCCTTGACCATTGAAGCTGCCGCTTCAAGTCTGCCATGCTTTGGGAATATTTCAGAATTGATGAAAATTGAAGATGAATAAAGCAACAAATAAGTATTAAAAATTAAAGTATTGGTAGTTTTCCCTTCCCGCAATCTGTCGAATATACATGCATTATAATTTTTTGAAGAACCAAAGAGAATCGGTTAATTTTCAAAATAAATGCATGATGTGATCAAGAGTTTCACAATCTAAAGTGCATCTGTTACAGGAAATCCCAAACAGAGTCCCTGTTCGCACTTAATGAGAGTTATGTCGTTATAGCTGCCCACAGACCAACACTGCACTTACTTGAAGCCTCCACTATTCTGAGAGTCATTGATCAAGAATATTAAATAACTGATATCAAAAGATAGACAAGAAGTAGATAGTATAAATGATCCATGATATCAATGCCTAAAGCATGAGAAACTAACTACATCCAACTGAATGCTAGATGTTTATTTCAGAACGTGGTGAGATTGCCCCCCGGACTCCGCGGTCTGCTTAGATTGAGTGACTATCTGTGTAGCATTGTGAGTTTTCAAGGAATGAAACAACAGATAAATAATTTCATAGGTCTTGCTCAACCCCAAATGAAGGGTTTGCACTTAACTGAGGCAGCTTCCGGATCTATCTATCAATGGAGACTAATCCGATAAAGTTCCTGAAGATTAAGAATAAGAATAACAACAATAAAAGCCTCAAAGATCAATAGAGAATCAAAAATTCAGGATATTGACACATCGTGAAAAAGTTTATGTTTACTAATGATCCAAATATATATGGAGGCTTCCAGAATATATAAAAAGACAACAATCCACTCCCAACAAAAATCTACATAATAAAAAGTTATATGAATTGAATTGTAAGGAAGAGATGGTTTAGATAAAATATATTGAATACTAAAACCCAATATATTATGATTAAAATATGTCTAGGATCAGATTCAAAGAGGGAAACCAAACTTAATCCAAATATTTGGCCCAAAATAAAGTAAGGGAGGAAATAAACAAGACCTAATCAAGACAAAATATATTGCACTTTAGCTGAGATTGACTTGAAGAATGAAACCAACAAAATAAAAAAAAGTAAGATTTAAACCAGAGATTGAAAACTGGAATCAGACCAGAAATTGGAATCTTGCCCAAGCTTAAAACAGAACTGAAATTCTTCCTCTCAAGATTAAAATTGAAATCTGGGTGTTATTTAAATCAGAACTAAAACTAAACTCAGACCAGAAATTGAACCTGTCAAAATGGGGTCAATAACTGGTATTACTAATATTTGACCACACTTATCTTCATTTATATCAGTATAGCTTCATATAATTTTACAGGTATTTTATGGAACTCACCCTTTAGATTTCCAAGAGGGGCTTGTTCAATTTGGTCAATATTTGCTGGTTCAATAGTAGTGGGTAAACTGCAATAATACGTTTAGTTTACTACTGCTTTTCCAGCACATAACATTAATAAATGAATGAAAATAGATTACTGCAATTTATCATGACTCACTAACCTGGAAAATCTGGATAATCTAACTTCCAGTCTTCTAGTATGTTATGAGTGGTTTTTGTACAGTACAATACACTATGTACTCTTTGTAACTTTTTTACAAATGTTTTAGATTATAATATTATCAACAGACATCAGCATAATTATATCAACAACTAAAAAGAGAGAACATAATTATAATATCGATAATTTTATAAGTTTTGGTAATAACTGAATCAATAATATAGAATATAATACACTCATCGTCCAGGCTGGAGCGTAGTGTCCAGACTGGATCAATGAGAAATCCAGTCCACAAAACCACATTATGGTTACTAGTCTATTAATGGGCAATAACTATACCTAACACCACCTCCTTTATATATATATGATAGAGAGTATATGAAGAGGTGAGAGAAATATATATATATATATGTTATATATATATATATATATATATATATATATATATATATATATATATACCGTCAACTGGGGTAATTTCAGAATTCCAGTAATAAAATTTTAGTTTTTTACAGCATAAAAACTAAAAAGTTTTTACAAAAATTTACAAGGTATAGATCAATAGTGTAAGAGTAACCGTAAAATTGGAAAATATAGTAAATATAACCTATATTTTTTTGATTTTTCTTTTAAAAATTCTTTAAAATGTAATTTATTTATAAGGTCTGTGTACGAAAATAAAGAAAAATTAGAAAATTGACCATCACCCAATATTGATAAAAATGAGAAGTTTAAGCTATGTGATACATATAAAATACAGAGTGATAAAAATACTTACTAAAAAGTGTTTAATATTGAAACCCCCAAAATTTCAGATTTACTATTTCCCCCACTCCCCTCAATCTTTGATTCAAAATAATTGATCAGCAACCATGGAATTCACTGAGGCACTGAAACCCCACAGAAACATAACTGATCAATAAATAAAACCAAAAGTAGCTAAATTATGAGGAGCTGATTTAACAAAACAGCCAAATCCCAAGTTACGCAGTTGACTTTATCATCTTGATTATACTTACTAATAATAGGTGTCATTTGATGTTTAGTGTCAATCAAAAATAGTAAATTGAGTTTTTTTTGTATTTTCTGAAATTGCCCCAAAAAAAAAAATTTTCTTCTTTTTTAGACATTTTTAAAATTTTTAATTAATTTTGAATTTTTAATATTAAATTCGAAATTTTGGAGGAATTTTTTTCCTACTAATTTCTCTATGTATATAGTTTTTAAGTTATACAGTTACTTAAAAACCAAAAAGAGAAATTAAAATTTGAAATTATTTTGAGTTATTTATATATATATATAGTATATATATATATATATATATATATATATAGATAAGATATATATATATATATAGCAAGGTAGAGAGTAAAAGAGTATATATATACATATATATGGTAGTATATATATATATATATGGAGTAGTATAGGTTGAGAGAAAACGAATCAGCCTAATTTGATTATTTTTTTCCTGCCCTGTTCAATGGAGAAAATTCATGAACCTGAATGGCACTTTGGTTTTGAGAAAATTTGCTTGAGATTTATATAACCCATAGATCATCTTTTAAGTAAAAGAAAACTTAATTAATATTAGTAATATTTAGCTTTTCCTAAATATATTTCCAAGCCGAAATGAAACTATTTTTCTAAATAGTATGTGGGTGACTGGAAGAGAGTAATTTTTTGGCTATACTGTTATGTTGGGGGACTTCAGCTAAGTCACTCTCCCTCCACCCAATGGTAATTTCTTTCCAGATTAGAGACGATTACCCTGCGAAAAATTCCCACTTAAGAATTTCCACCTTTTTTAGATTTCACGATTTTCTCTTTTTTTTCCTTTTCACGCCAACTGAATCACACTTATTACTTCTACTTTTTTCTCTAAATTATAAAGTTGCTTAACTTAAAAGGTTCTTCATAATGTCTTGATGATTTTTGAGTGGCACTTGACAAATCAAGTCATTGTAGATACTGCCACTTCTGAAAATGAAACTGATTATTCATCAGCCTCTGAACCTTCTTCTGCAATTACACATTATTATCCCTTTTCACCTTAAAATTATTTGCATATTTCTTTTTACTATCCATTTTCCCACGGAATTCCTCTTATTTGATACGAAAATAAAGCCTGTGTTTGTATCTCTGATCTACTACTAGCAATGAAAAACAATTATTCCTAAGTTTTGATACATGTCTATTGTATCTTTCTTCCTTTTATTCATAAATCTAAACTAATGCCTTCTTCAGCTCTTCTTTAAAAGTCTGAACTCTGCTGTCATCCTCAGATCTGAGAGACATGTTGAGAGTCAAATATATGACAATTGATGACATAATTGATTTTGCCTTATAGTTTAACCATGAGAAATGGTTGTAAAACTTTTAGACTTCATGGTTGCCATTTATTATAAGCTCAAAGCTTAATGACATGATTGTTCTTAAGTAATATAAACCTGTAAGAGGGCTTCTTTTTCAAATATCTCTAAATTTTCTTTTTAGAACCCAAATAAAGTTATCTCACCTTTGTATTAACATCTGAATGGGTAATGGGAAGTGAGCTTCAAAGATGGACTCCATGTCTTCTTGTATTTAAGTTCATTATGGTAGCTAAAACTGAACACGGAAACTACAAAGCAATGAGTTCTTATATTTTTTGGTTAAATCAAAGATCAATTTTGAGAAATAAGGTACCCTTGGAATAAGAACAAATTGAATTATGAATACGTGCCCGCAAAATGTAGTCCTACAAATCAGTTCTAGTTTGATGAAAAAGAGGTGTCTATCCTCATGATCAAATGATTTTTGTTAGGAGACTCAATTTATTCATCACTTCAAACCATAGTGATTTTAATTCCGTGAATCAGAATCTTGGGGGAAATATTTTATAATATACACTGTCTATTTTTAAACCCCATTGATAGTTTGAGTGAGCCTAAAGAAATAAATGACCATTTGAAATTGTTTAGTTTCCTCTTATATATATTTGTAGTAATGACATCTGACCAGTCTTAGAGGTCTCTCGAATACCGCAGACCACATCTTGTAGATAGTTATAACATCTTCTTCTAAGAAGTAAAATACTTTCAAGAATAAGATTTTTGCTGAAAATGGCAATATGTCATGAACCTTCTGAGAATTGTGGAATAGTTAGTTACCAGCTATATGAAATCTCAATATTTTCTGGTGTGATTCAAATGTTGATGTCAAATCTTTTGGGTTGAAACTCTCCCCAAAACCCCTGATATCTCATGGCTGGACTGGCTGCCTTTAGAGCTTATAGACTCAGACCATTCCCCAGAAGTTCGTTTCTTTACGAGTACTACCTCTATATTTAATTTTTACTGAATACAGAATAATTATTATCATATTAAAATTGTAATAAGTATAAAAACAATCAATAAAATAATGATAAATTAAGTGGTGTGTCCATTTCACCTCTCCCGCTAAAATTTAGATTATCTTTTGAACTGCTTCCTTATTCAGGTTGGGGGTCGAATTCTCCGTTTCCTTTTAAGAACTGAATATATTAATAGGTATCATTTATACTTTTGATTCGATCCAGAAGCCTACCACCAAAGAATTTTCTTATATCCTAATCTCTAATATTATTAAAACTTTCAATTTTCGGGCAATTTGTCGCAAGCAGCATATAATGAAAAAAATTGTATGGCTTATCATATGGAGATATATATATAATATATATATATAAAAATGATATATATATATATATATATATATATGTAAGAGTATATATATATATATATATATATATATATATATATATATATATATATATTAAATTATTTTTTCTTTGAGTTAGATACAATATTGTGTCAATGATTATTTTTTTAATTTTAATAATTTAAATTTCTTTACTTAATATTTTTTAAAAACAATTGCTTTACAACTACTGATGTAATTTTAGTATTCACGATTAATGAACATCGATGTATGATAGGTTGGAAACTAGAGCTGTGTTACTTTTCAAACTATGTTTTTCTGCTAGCTTTTTTTTTCATTTCAAATGTGAGCTAAAAATATAAAGATTTAATATAGATATTTCTCACCTATATTTTCATTTTTTCAAATAGTAGGATACCCAGCCAAACAAACAGTCCTATATTTATCTATGTAACAGCAGAAACTACCTTTCTCTTACATGCCTTAACACCAATTGTTTTGCCATTAAATTACAGAGGCTGCAGCCTAATCCTGCTGCTCGTGCCTCTACACTACATCTACCATGAGTTTATATTTGAAAATTAGCAATCACATTTATACTTTACTTTAAACATTAGCCAAAGGTTTATTTGAGATAATGAGTCTTGAGTTCTACAAAACCAAAAGTGAATTTTAAGGGATAAACTAGCAATAAAAATATTGAAATTAAAAATTGAAAAATTATTTCAAATTTAATAAGTGATGAGTGAATGACTAAATGAACATGATTTGGCTTTTAATGATCAACTTCTGATCACTAATCAATGTCCTACTCAGTCACCGCATTGAGATTGATCATTGAGTCAGGGATCACTGCCTGCCTTTATCATCAGTCATCAGCGTGACAGCCATATTTAATTCTTGATATGACTGATAAGTCTGACATCTCAGAGTCAAGATGAAGTATCGTGGTGAGAATGACAGTGAAGGAGCAGGGGCAGTAAAAGGACTCTTAAGCTTTAGCTGCCTTAGCATAATCATCTCTCTCAGTTGGCAAATTTTCAGAAATTCCTACCAAGTTCTAGATTATGAGCAATAGCTTATTAGCTTTGCAATGTTCACACAACAAAAAGTTACATTCCATGCAGGGTCTTTTGCTACCTTTATTTTTAAATTCAACAATGAATTTTTAAATAGATCTAAATTCTGATTAAATAATTATGATAAAAATGTTAATTCTGATTTAAATAATTATGATAAAAATGTTACTGAAAGCTGAAACGGAGTAAGAAAACATTAATGAAGCCACAAACAAAATGTTATGAATATCAAAATTCAGAATATAAAATAAAAATATGGAAACCCATAAAAATTTTGAACACAAACTCAGGGACTTCCACCTTGTAGGAAATTGGAACCAAAAAATGTCCAAATTAGAGCATATTTGCTAAAACTTAAAATAAAATTGTTCAAATATGTAAATTCCACAACTTATTGAAAAAAAATGAAAAAAACAAATTTTTACTTATTTTTTCAGGTTTTTTTTTTTTTTTGTAAAAAAAAAAAAACTTTTTTTTTTCGGAAAAAAACGAGCATGTTTTTTTCCTTTCCCAACCCTAGTTGAAACGCATATCGACTGTCATTCTTCATCCCTACAGGAACAAAAAAAAGCCATAAAGTTACATTTTTCCTAGCGTTTTTTTTCATATTTTTATTAAAAATATCCATTTATAATATACTCTATTCAGTAAAAACTTCAAAGAATTTTTGATACCATTTTTGTAAATTATAAGTTTATAGTTTTAATGTAATAGTTACGTAAAGTTTATTCACCTCAGCTAAATTATTACCAAATATTTTAGATGTATTAATAAATATATATATATATATAGTATATATATATATATATATATATATATATAGTTAGTATATATATATAGTATATAGCAGTAGTATATATATATATATATATATATAGGGTATATAGATATATATATATATATGTTAAGGTTATATATATATATTCAAGTGATGTAGATTCCAATTATGAGTTTGCAGTACCTGTGCTGTATTAATACCAAGTATGTAACTTTTCACTTTCACCACTTTTTCTCCTTTAACTCTTATAGTGATAGTGTTTTTTTTGCTGGCGCTCTGTCGAAAACAGCCCCATTTATTTTCTAGATAAAATGACTGTGCAATTTGAGTATCAGCTACATTGACAGGGTGACCATAATACGGATCCACTTTTCCAAACACTTTTCCAATCTAGCTCCGGGTCAGGCTCTGGCTTTGGTTCATGTGCTCCGTCACTTAACTTAACATCAGGATTCTATTTCATTCACCCTCTTCTATGCACTCATCAAATTTCATCCCTTTACAAGCATTTTTAGATTTTTGGGGGCTCAACCCCCCTCACCCTTGAATGGGGGGGAGACCAATCAACTCGAAAACCATGGGAATCTACTCAGGGACATCAGAAACCCATATAAACACACCAAGCATAGCCCTACAACAACAAAAAAGCAGCTAAGGGTGCCAGATTTAACCTGTTAAGGAGTGGGTCCATACTTTCCTTCACGCTAAGCCCAATTTTCACCCCACCCCCCCTCAAAATGAACATAAAATTTGAAATTGTCAGCCGATTTTGACCATATAAACACCAAACCTTTTTGTTTTTTTTACCTCTAAAACGTTGTATTCCAGTGTTTTTCTGTCTGTAGTCATTGTTTTAGCATTTTCAATTTTTGAAAATCTATGTTTTTGTCATTTGTCAAAACTCCTCCTAAACTATTTTTCGAAATGACTTCAAACTTGTAAAATACAAAGATTGGACTATTATCTAAAAAGTGTAGCAGGGGAATTTTGATATTTGACCCAATATCTGTTATCTGGTCGATTTTCGTGTGTCCCGCACTATTTTTGGGTTTTGAAATTGAAAATTTGATATTTGTTTAGATCGATTTCTTCTTCATGTAATTTTCTGGACATTTGTAGTCGGGGAGATGCACATTTCTTACTCACTCAGGTAATTTCTTTGTATATGCAGTAGTTTGGTTTTTTTTCTTGGAACAAATTTTCAAAAAAAAAATTTTGGGAAATTTTTTAAAACTTTTCTTTTGAGTAGCTATACAAAAAAATTATCTAAGTAAAAAAAGGTGTATCTCGCCCGATCATACAAGCTCTGAAAATTTGATGTTGATCGGATAAGTAGAAAAAAAAGATCAATATTTCACTTTTTCGAGCGATTAAATTTTTGAAAAAGTGAAATATTAATATAAGTAGCTATATTCCAAGTGAAAATGACTACCTTTGCTTTAAAGTGTTAGAAAATGGTAACAAAAACAGATATAGACTCAAATTTTGCACAATTTCATCCAAAGGCTTAAAGAACATCACTGTAAAATTTCATCAAATTTGTAAATGCTAAGGTGAGGACAATTTCCGGAACTGGTTCACTTGATGTGGAATCACCCTATATTATAATAGTTAAAAAGACCTATTAAATATAAACCATATGCTACTATTACTACTTTCCTGTAGGATTCTTCCTTGAATACTACCAGGACCTTGCAGCCTTATTGTAATCAATATGTTCAAGTAAATCTTTAATATCATCAACATCAATATTAAGAAATCGAAAAACTTCAGCATCTCTGCTTCCTAATGTAACTTATCAAATCTTTTCATTTGTAAACACTGATGCAAATTAGGTATTTAGAATATTGACCTATTCTTTAAGAATATTCTTGCCATGAAGAATAGTAGAATACTCATGGTTTGTTAATTTATAGGGTGCATATGTAAAAACTACTTCCCCCCCCCCTTGATTTTATTTAAAAAAAAAAAAAAAAATTTTGCACTTCATGGGTATTGCCTTATTCTAAGAGAAATCCTTAATATAATTTACTAACCATTTACTCTTAATTTTCAGAAAGTTATTTTTTTTCCTATCAAGTTTAAAAAAAAAAATGTCTTGGCAAAATGGAATGCAGCAAAATAATCAATGGTATGGGACTCCACCTTATGCCAATTATGCACCATATGCTTGCCCTCCAGGTTCAGGATATCCTGCAGCACCATTTCCACCTCCCGGGTGGCCTGGATATCCCCCTTATGGTGGCTACCAGTTTCCTGGTGGTTGGCCTTATGGGGTCCCACCTAATATGCAAGGGAATTTTGTAGCTCCTTCAGATCAGTCAGATCAATCTTCTGATCAAAATAAACAAAGTACTGATGTGAGCACAATTAATCCACCTTTACCACCAGATCCTCCTCCTGGTGAACCACCTAAAGAAGAGAAAAAAGATGAAAAGAAGGAAGAGCCAAAAGTTGATAAGAAAGAAGAGAAATCTGATAAGGAGGAAACTAAAAAAGATGAAAAGAAAGATTCAGAAAAGCAGCAACAAACCAATGTTACACCTGCTTTTACTTTTGATCCTAGTCAGTTTACAGTTCCTCCACCTCCTGCTAACTGTTATCCTATGTATCCTCCAAATCCTTGGCTTAATTCCCAAGGCTATCCAAATGCACCTTTTCCCTTTAGTCCTCCTATGGCAAATACAAGTAATGCCAACACGAATCAGAACAATAGTCCTATTCGTTTTAGTATTAACAACAAGAAAGGATCTTTGCCATCAAATTCATCGCAGCAATCCCCAGTGTCAACACCAGATAAGAAAGTCCAAGAGTCCTCTAATACCAATATATATCAAAAACCACCACCAAACATTTCCAATGTAAATGACATCAACATGTCTAATAAATCTGATAACCAAAATAAAAGAAAAAAGAAAAATAAATTACCCTGGGAGAATGATGATTCAAATTCAGCAAATAGCTTCTCATCTAACAATGACCCAAACACAAATAAAACCTCAGTTAATTCTCAGTCAACTTCAAATCCACCAAAGATTCCTAAACGTTGTCATGAATCTTCGATTATGTCTTCTGGAGATTGGCCAGAATCCCTAAAGTAAGTTCAGAGCACACACTATATATATATATACTATATATACATACTCTATATATATTCTCTCCATATATATAATATATATACTATATATTATATATATATATATATATATATATCCACTATATATATACATACTTCTCGTCTCTCTATCGATTTCTCTATATAAATGGTCGTGAATCTGCCGTATATACGGCTCTCTATTCTTTTCGGCGATACACTGTACTGAATCGTATGGGTACATTTGGAATGGTCGAGGAATACATTGTTGAGTCGAGAAGAGAGAGAGAGGTGGTGCATTGGTATGTATATTAATACGAACAGGTGCAAATTTGATAATTGAGCACTCGTGTGACTGCGGAAACAATATGATAGATAAGGGAAATGAAAAAACTTTGAGTTGGTGGTGAGTGCTGAAATGTTGTTTGTGTGCTTGTTGTTCGCGAAATGAATGAGATGTACGGACACGAAGACATTCAGGAGTTGACAATTTTGTGATGAGTGACTCTGGTGTACGAAGCTATGGTAGACTTTGAGTGTGTGAGTCCTAGAATTCTATAGGTTAAATAATTTTAAGTTTGAAAGGTCAAGGTATTGTGTGGTTAGTAGAGACATGTGTAGTGGTCTCATCGGAGAGAATGGTTGAAGAGAGTACGATTTTTTTGGGAATAAAAATCTGATGACTCCAGTTCTGCACTCGTGGGTGTAGTAGGAAGCTTTAGATTGTGAATAGTTTTGAGGGGACCTGAAATGGTTGGATTAGGTGATCAAAAAAACCGCGGAGGAATGGTATATAACAGGTGGTTATGGGGTGGCGGGAGAAAATAGAATGGTAGAAGGACTGATATGATTTCTGTGAAGAAGTTAGAGGTAATGTGGTGTAATGTAATGACTTCTTAAACACAAGAGTATCTTAATATAGCAGAATGGGAGGAGGTGCTGATGGTATCGGAAGTGAAAAGTATGATTGATTAGTGTTGGTGAAAGAAGGAGATGTTTTGAAGTATGTGTTGAATTGAGCCAATCAGTTACGGGATTTAGGCAATTGGATTAAACGGTGAGTCTCCATTGTTCTAGAGCGAGTTGAAAATTAAGTGTGAGTGGAGGAGGGCTTGGATGGAAATTTAAATGTTTGTGAGAGCGTTAAGAAGATAGTTTTAAAATTTAAAAGTTATGGATGTGATGTGCGAAGGATTGACGTTGGAGGTGGTCATAGAACCATACGTCCAAATGAAATTGTAGACTGTATCGTGTGGCTCCCATTATGTAGAACAGTTGTGATATATTTGCTAACACAAGAAGTTGGAAATACTGCAAATTCCGGGAGGCAACATTATAGGAAGCAATTGTTTACGTAAGTCGTATAAGGAATACTTTGATTGTGCCCTTAAATGTAACAGGAAAGTAACAATAGCTCTTAACACAGTCGAATGGAATAGTGTAATGAAGAGTTGCATTTAATTGAGGGACGGTTTTTTAAAGGTACAAAAGAAAGAATTTCGCAAATGTAACTAAAAGCAAATGATAAAGACTCAAAAGAAAGATGCTTGGAAAAATTATATAAGGGAGGAAAGAATTCTAAAGGCTGTATACGTATGATGAGTAAGCATAGAATTATTCCAATTTTGAGGGAGAATGGATGGGGACTTAAAGGAATAGGAATCTCTTCTGGAAGGAAGCGCGAAAGGTTAAGAATGAGAAATAAGGGGAATCTGCTTTAGAATTAATGAATAGAGATGGTGCTTTGTAACTGATGAAAATGGTTGGTGGGAGAGTGTGGAAAGACACTTCGAAAATCTGCACAAATATTACAGTAAATGAAGAGGTGATAGTGAAATGTGTGTGGGTTGATGGTGCAAGAAGGAAATAAGGTATTTTTGGGATGAGGTTATTAATTTAGCGAGGAGGTAATGGGTAGAGTGAAAAAAGTTGAATGAACTGGTAAATCCTTGCAGGTTAACTGGCGGCGTTTTACCTGACTTGCGTCGCGGGGGACCCCTCCTCACATTTATTTTTTCTTTCTTTATCATTTTTCCACCTCTTTTTTTTCTTCTCTCTCCTCTTCTAGCTTTCTGATAATTTCGAACCTATCCTCAAGAGGAAGATTTGGATTTAGGTAGAACGCTGAAGAGAAGAGAGAGAGGAGAGAGAGAGAAGAGAGAGAAACGAGAGAGAGAGAGCAGAGTAGAGAGAGAGAGCGAGAGAGAACAGATAGAAAGATGAGAGAGAAGAGAGAGAGCTTAGAGATGACGCTACGTCATGAGGAGAGAGAGCAGAGAGAGAGAGAGGAGCTAGTGCAGAGCAGACGAGATCCCGTAGGTTTGAAAGTCAACCGAAATGATCCTTAGCAACCTTATTTTCTTTACCTTCCTCCTTATTTCTTGGTCCTTCTCCTTCTTCCTATTTCTGGCTCTATTTCAAGTGAACTCTTTTTTCAGTGACGTTCGAATATCGAAAAGACCATTCGATAGAGTCTGGCACACCTTTGATTACAAATACAAGAAAGCTTCTCCTCATGATTTTTCCTTTTTCCACATCTGCTCATTTTTATCACAGATGTTATTTAGTAGTCTTGAACATATTTCTTTTGGATTCTATTAAAGTAATAGTTGTGTTCCTCAAGGTTCTTTTTATATCCCCAATCCACCCTTCACTACTTCAATACTTTATACCCATTTCAATTTTCTATCTCTTCTTAATTCTTCTCTTTTTTTTTTCTACCATTCCTTCTTTCCTAAACACATTCTTTTCTCACCTTTTCCTACCTTTTTTTTTTCCTTCTTTTTTCTTTTTCTTTCGTTTTCTCCTTCGTCTCTTTCCTATTTTTTTCTTTTTTCTTCCTCCTTCTTCGATTTTCCCATTTTTTATTTCACATTACCTATCATATTCCTCTACATTTTCTACCATGTTTATTTCTCTTTTTCTCATCCATTTTTTTTTTATTTTTTCGCCGTTTTCCGCATTTTCACCCTTTCTATTTATCTCATTCTTTCAACTTCTTTTTCTCTTCTTCTCCTCACTTTTTTTTTCTCTACTAAACATTCTATTTTCTTTCCCTTTCCTTTCCACTTAGACCCACCCTTCTCTTCTTTTCATTTCTCTTTCTTCCCTTATTTTTTCTTTTCTCTTTTTCCTTTTTTTTTCTTTTTCTTTTTTTCTTTTTTTTTATTCCTTTTTCTCTAATTTTCACTTTCCTTTTTCTCTTTTTTTTCCTTTTTCCTTCTTATTCTCCTTCTTTCTTTTCAAGTTTTCTGCTTTCTAGTGGTACGTGCAGCTTCCCAAATACATATTTCCTTCCTTGCAATCTCCATACTCCTATAACCACAAACACATCACTCAAAATCATCTCGTCTTCTATTCATTTAATACCTGCTCCCTGTTATGCCAGGCATGATTCGAAGTGCTCCCTGCCACACTCCCTCACCAAATTTACCTCCATTTTCATCTACTTATGAAAGCACATTGCCCGCATTTCTGAGCTGTCTCTCACCACACGCTCAGATTAATCTTATTCTCATTCTTAACCCTTTCTCATCGCTTGCCTTCAGAAGAGTTCTATTTACTCCTTTCACACTACCCCATTCTCATACCAATTCTCGCATAGAAACTGTTCATTGATTACCGTGCGAGTTTATTTCCGCCCACAGTAGAAACCTTTTATGTCTTCATTTTTTCTCACTTTTCCTCATAATATCCATAAAATTTTACCACAACACACTTTTCCTTTTTGAGAGCTAGCCCATTCGCCCTTAAGAGGCTTTTTTATGAGAACATTCATAGGCCATTTGCTTCTGTTTAGAACTGTTCACATGCAACCGCTCTGCATAACCCCTCTTTCATTGCGAGACCACTCTTTCACTGTCCTCGAACATTTTTACTTCTAATCTTAAACCACATAACGTACTTTCTCTTGTAGTTTTCCTTAAAAAACGATAATAAAATCATATTGCGTGTCAGGTTTTCTTATAGTTTTATCTGTTCACGTTCAAGCTGATTTCATCTACAAACGCATAGCCTTAAAATAAAACATGGTTAAGAATTTTACTTAAATTTAAATTGTTAACTTAGCTTCTTACTCTTGGAATATCACCAGAAGTTATAAATCCATTATTTAATCCACACTTTCCTCTCTCCACCCATCCGAGCTCCCTCTACTAACTAATCTCTCACAACTAAAACACACAGATTCAATTCAAGAAAATTTTTCCACGCAACTATATAATCATCATCCCATAAACTCCCTGCGATCTGATTTTTAACATTCCATTATTACATTTAACTTCATCTCCAATTCCTTCATCATGAACAAAAATAAATCATAAACTTAATCACTCATACCATCTCTACCTACACCAACTCTAGTATAATTTATGAATACTCTTGTGTTTAGAGAAAGTATTTACTTACACCATAACATACACACATACCTCTCACCTCACAGAAATCACTCACCTATACTCTTCTTTAAACATTATTAACATAAACATCCACAATAGACTATTTCACCCGTCATTGCAAAGCCACCTGTTATACCATTCCTTGCTTTTTTGATTCCACAACATTCAAACTTATTTAGGTCAAACCAACACAATCAATTCTCTGAAGCTCCTCTCACCCTTCCCGATTCAATAACTATTTTCTGTTATATCACTTTCCAGTACCACCAACCATTCTTCACTCAGTCCTCAAAGCAGTGCGACCCTCAGATACTTTATGTCACAGTCCACACCATAAATTTATCTTTTCAACTTAAATTTAACCATTAGCAATTCTAGAACTCACAAACAAATCCATCAAAGCTCTGTGCAACAACGTCACTCAATTAGAATCACAACTCCTTCTCTCCACTTCTCATTCCCCTTCCACCACAGCACACACACTTTCACTTATACACATTTCATTCTTCAAACTCGTCTATATACTTTTCATCTTTGTTTCTAGTACACTGACAGACAAGAGAATCAGATTTTACTTTTCTGAAATACACCATCACTACTTTCGGTTCTTCTTTTCCTCCTCGCTCTTCCCTCGTCATTTATTACTACCCACATTCCATTAAACCAATCACGATTTCCATACATTTTCACACGAATAAGTATAGAGGGTCGCTTACTGCGATCTACCACCATCTCCGAGGCCATGCATTAGCATTCAAGCAAAGAGATAAGTGGTAGTGGGTAAGTCCAACTCAACTACCACTGTAAACTTTAGTCCACGTCTACGTTCTGACACCTGTCAGACACCCTATCACCGTCGTGGAAGCAGTTCGTTCTCCCTCACACAAAGGTAATGTCTGTAGTTGTTGCGTGGAAGAGGATTGTGGTATTGTATAAAACCGCCAAAAGAGAAAGGCAAAACCACTCCTGTGGTGAATAACGAACGTAATGTGACAATGTCATGGAAATTATAATTCACACATATATATAAATATTATTATAGGGTATGGTTATATTCTAACATTACCATATTATCAATATACTCAGTAAATATATATCATATACACTGGCTATATATATATCCCTTGATTAAAAGTGGTCAGTCATTAAATATGATGGTTTGTTTCCCTAAATAATATATATACAAATATTATATCTATCCTTAACTCTATCAACTATATTATCACCTATATATTACGCCGTTACGTAAATATAACTCATAGTAGTAGATTAATAATATATAAACTAGTTCATATTTATATCTAAATATATATATATAATATAATCGTTAAATATATATTATATATATAATGCTATATAAATAGAGAATAAATAAGATGTGTAATATACGATATATATACTTGATAACTTATAACATATATATATATATGTATATAGCTTAGATATATATATATATTAATTATATATATTGTACTTAGAAATACAATAACGAATCCCAGCATGGGAAAAATACATCAGGGGTATTTTATTACTATACTGTAATAATAACTACTACCTATTACTATCCTTATCTCATATATTACTCTATCTCTCCTACTAAATATATCTATTCATTCTTTATATTATCTACTCTATTCATTTTTTTTATATACTCTACATACTCATATATTTTTGTCCATTCAAGCTGAATAAATATATTTTGATATTTTTATACCTCTAATATATATATATATATATATATATATTTATATATATATATATATATATATATATATATATATATATATATATATATATATATATATATATATATATATATATATATATATATATATATTAGGTGACATTTTTCTCTTCGAGAATAAAAAGTAGGACCCGGTAGACTTGTTCCATTAAATGTTAGAACAATCTATGAAAAATTTCATATCAATTGGATAATAATAATCCGTGTCCCATTGAGGTTAAAGTTTTAAAACATGATTAAATTTCAAACTTGATTGATATCAATTTTAAACATGCTTAAAATATCGAAAAAAACAAAATGACAGAAAATGTTCCAAATTTTTTGAATATAGTAATTGAATGTGCATTTGGACACCTACAATATAATTGGAGAATAAGAACTTAACCTATTATTTTTTTTTTCCTTTTCAGTATACCACAGGCATGGCCCGGGTATGTTTCTCGATAGTCTTGCACAACCTTAAATAAAAAGAAGAAAGATTGATAAATAATCAAAGATTTAGATTTAAAACTTTCATTTATTTAAAAACATATAAAACTATGTGAAATATATAGATATATATTATTAAATTACACAATGGTAGATTTTATAATTATTAGTTATCTAGTTTACCTCTAAAACAAACTATTTTTGTTCTTCTTTTTTAGCAAATTTGTGTTAAATTCTTACATTAATTTTTCTCTTCTTTCTGCTGTGTCGTTTACCACCCTTAATGAAGATAACTTTCTTAATGTAACTTTCTTGATTTTTCCAATCAACAAGATCAGTTTGTAGGAATTCTTGAGAAAGACCAAACCTGATAAATATATTCTGCGACCTGATGCTAAGTAAATCTAAAGGAAGATTTTTATTTAGCAAATATTCCAAATCATCTTCTTTGATAAACAGTCAATTTCTTTTTTCTTCGACTTGATGTTCGGTATCCGTAGTTTCAATAGTTTGTGACGGTATGCCTAGTTTTATTAATATCCTGGCCATCTTTTTTCTCATGTCATCGTTTATTCTTTCAGCATGTATGGAAAGGCTGCACATACCTCACTTAAATACCATAAATGACTAATAATTTTATGAATTGCTTCTTCAGCAATAGATTTATCGTGGTTTTTGTATTAAAAAAAATTAAAAAAAAAAATTAATGTCATTCATGAGAGCTTAAATTGCATTTGGACTAGAAAACCATGCTTTTACATAACATTTTATTTTAAAGCAACATACTCGTTTTAGTGCTTTCTCCTCTCTTGGTGTTAATTTAAGTTGTTTTCTAAATAGATATATTTTTAAGCAGTATATTGCTTTTCCCATCCATCTCCCTAAACGATATTCTCCTGGTTGCCGGAAATATATTCCGCGAAATGGACTATTACCTAGAAAAAATTATTGTTAGTTCCAAAAATTCTTGATAATCGTGACAAGGTTGATCCTCTTTAATTTTATTTTGAGCATAATGTAAGATCTCATTTACATCATATTTTAATATTGTCCTTACCTCTGTATCTGCCTCCCATATCAAATATTGCGCCTTGTTAATATTGTTCTAAGTTTTTTGAAATCTTTTAAGTAAAGGGATTTCTGGCACGTTAGTGGGTGAAAGTTGTATTTTACTGAAAACTTCTTGCAATACAATTTCATAAATATGGTGCCAACAAGCAAAAAACATGATATCACGATTTAGTTTTTGTTCGAGAAGACAACATGCACCGTTTAGCTTCCCTGTATTATTATCAGTTGTGTCAAAAACAAAAGCTTGAATAGTGTCCAGTAGTGACCATTCCTGTAGTGTATCATACACAGCTGATGATATCTCCTTTTACCTGTTTCCTAGAAGATTATTTTCCTTCCCTGATTCTATTGGTAACGTTTGAAAGCTGTTGCTATCACTGGGAGTCGATCAACTGACGTTTTTTAGCTAATATCAGGGAGCTTTTTAGAATCACAGTGAATAACTACATAGTTTAATTTCGAATCATTAAATTTACATCTAACGCTAAATGTTTTATCTACACCTTTTAATGGACTTGCTGTCGATGACATATTCTCTCTGATTTAAATAATGCCTCAGAGCAAGCTGTCAATATATGAACAGCATCTCTATCGCTCAACTTTACATTTATCTAGTGCTACTATGAGTCTAGCGGTCAATATTTCTTTCCTAACTCGTTTGGGTGAAACGTGAGTATTCTGAAACGAAACATCACTTTCTATTTCAGCGTAGCTGACGTACCTGGATTGCTAGATAATTGAATAGTTTCTGCTGTAATTTCTCTCTATGAGTCTTGAG
>JABUQX010088724.1:0-10000 GCA_015478945.1 Trachelipus rathkii
CGGCGGATGAGTAGATATACATTTATTATCTTATTTTCCCAACAATTATACCTTTGATTTTCCACACTTTCAAAGGCGTCGTGAGTATATGGGACATCTCGGCCCTATTGAGAATTTGTCTGCTTAGGGACTCCTCACTCACCTATATATAATATATAAATATAATTACTTAACTGTACTGGAATTTTGGTTAAGATAATTTCCGAGAATTCCATCATACTTTGGTACCACCAGAAAGAGACACATGAAAATATTTATAAATTGATAATATATATCTGAGTTAAAGTCACCCAAACTATATATATATATATCTCACAACTACTAAATCCCAATTCTCAAAATGGTGTGGACTGAAGTTTTTAATTAATTTGTAGGAGGGTTGAAAAGTCTAATTTATCTGTTACAGTTATAATATAATAATTAATATATATATTAATATTAATATATATTATATATAATATATATATATAATTTATATAATATATAATATATATATTAATATATAATATATATATATTAATTAATTATTAATAATATATAATTAATATATATATATATATATAATAATATATATAATTATATATAATATATATTAATATATAATATATATATTATAATAATATATATATAATATATATATAAATATTATTACATATATATACTATATATATATATAATATATAAATATAAATATAAATCATATATATATATATATATATATATATATATATATATATATATATATATATATATATATATATATATAATATATACATAGATAAATATAATAGAATTATATGTATTATATATTAATATATAAGTATATAGTATTATATATAATATATAAATATATATATATTCACAGTAAACTGCTAACTCGCAGCGTGAAGGTTTGGTCTTATGGAAAATAAAGTATTATATATAATACTCATATACGTACATAAAATCAGATTTAACATAACTCATAAATCTGTGTTCATGGCTGAGATTTTATGAAGAGCAACATTACTAGTTGATTTGGTAGTAGATTCGTGTTTGGTAGATGTGATGCGATAGCTGAAGACTTGTACATTAATAATGCAAAACCTGAAGTTATGGTTATGCAAGTGAGAGACTAAAGTTCTAGGATTACTATTAGAGCGTAGAGAAATTTGGTAGTTTATGTTGGCAAGTTTAACTACCTGGAAAGTTTGCTTAATTAAAATGAAGGATTCGAGAATGAAATTAAGAAAGATAAGGATAGACAAAGCCAAGAATATATTTAATAAGATAGGGAATTTAGTAGCAAACAGCAAGATCTTAGTAAATACAATGAAAGATTCATTTATTATAAGCCGTGTGTGAACAACATTGGGAATGTAACATAGTATTTAAACAAACAGGTAGAAAGAGCCTATAGGCAGCTGAAAAGTGATTTTGGAGAAACCTGAAGAAGGTTTGGTGGACTGGACCTAAAGAATATTAGCTGAGTGAATACCTGAAGGGAGATAATAAGACACAGAAGCTAAAAAGATCTAATGTTTGTGGGACACATCAAGTAGGAGAAACAAAAAGAAAGTCCTTGAGTCGCATACCTGAAGTGGAATGTAAAAGTTATTGGTTTACTTATTAAAAATTTCACTTCAAGGGCATTGCCTTAAATCGGAGAGAAATCTCTCAAAAAAGTTCCTTTCTATGAAACAAACTTGAGTCTATGAAACAAACTTGAGATCGTATCCTCACGAGTTAGACAATCCGGTGAGAAAAATTGACAAAATGGCTTAAGCTGGAGCTTTATAATTTTTATTAATTACATAAATATACACACAAAATTATAATGTAATTCAGACGACTAGAGAAAAAGTGCTAACTTCTAAATATATTAAAGAAAACTTAGTATCTAAAGATTAATCATATTAAAATGTAAATTATTAGTGTTACATATTGACAAACTGAGCCATAAGAGTTTGAATTGCACTAAGTGATATCTGATATAGTATTTGATTATGAGGGTTATAACTTTAATACTCATATAGAATTAAAAGTATATCCAGAACATAATGTAAAGCTACTCTATTTTTTGTTCTTTAAATTTGAATTAGCAATAAACTTTACCGATAAGTCATGAATATAACAGATGACTTATATTATATACTACAGATATTTTTTTAACGAAAATTATGGATGGGGATTAAACTATTTAGATACTGTACTTTATAATAAAATAAATATATATAATAATTTATTATTTAAATAAACTTCAATATTTTAAGATTTTATTTCTTTAACTACAGAAATTATATCATTCATTTAATTAAGTATAAAAAAATACTAAAATACTGTCACTTATTATTATTATGATACATTGTTAAGTATATACTATATTTAACATAATAATTAAAATATAATAGCAACTTTATATAAGAGTTGAATATTATTTTATATGCTATAAATATAAAACAAATTTTTTTTTCTGGTAAGCTCTCATTTTGTTTGTAATTGACTGTTTTTAATTAATGTAACGAGTTCAATATTAGAAATTATTTTATCTCATACACATCAGAATTTTTAGTAATAGGATGATCGATCTCACCTATATTCTAATGATAGCTTGTATTCAATACCGTAAGTATTCAAGGTAACATCATATATTTAATACAAAATGTTTCTCGAGATGTGAAACATATGGTTAATAACCATATAATTTATATTAATTTAATAATTTATATTATAATTATTTTATCTATATAAAATGATTTTATTAATAGTTTAATATTTTACTATATAATAATAGTCAAGTTATAATTAAATTGATTTATAGTCACATCACATATATATACACACTTCTCGATGCGATGATCACACCAGTCTATTATCAATTTAATGCGATAGTACAGCAACATTCAAATCGCGAATACAGGATCATTAATGACACAGCTCTTTTTATAGAGAGACTAGAGAATCTTTCTGTTGAGTTGATAATTGGTGAATACAAGGTGAATTATGAATATAAAATTATTATCAACGAACACCCATTGAACTCAAGGTTTCTACAGTGATAAGGATGAAGAGTTCTCTATATGAATTGCCTTCCAACTTTTTATGAGGAACGAATATCATCTCTCTCTCTCGCTAGTTATTTCACTCGTCTTACATAAAATTATTGATTTTCATATATCTCTTATGAGTGATATGTACTATAATGTATATGAGACATATCAGATTATCTATATATTACTAATGTCGAAGCAATAGGTCGATTAGTGATCCTTTTACGTTCGTTAATAAGAAAAAGAGGTTTTCCAAAACATATGGAAAGTAGGCTTAAATAGAATTCAATGTTTTAAAAAAATTGAATGCCACAAAGTTTAGACAAAAAAGATAATAAACAGACCAGTGTTATGAGATAAAAAATTAATTAAATGTATCATTTATTTGAGTTGAGTATAATATTATAGAATATCTACTAAATTCATTGAACGTTCTCTTTTTAAATGATATAACCGTTCAATGTAGAGTACCTCTAGGTCCCAAATCTGGTAATATTAGTTAGAAAGGATATGAAAGAACTATATGATTTTTAATATTAATCTAAATGAGAACAAAAAAAGCAGATATTTTTTTAGAAACTATCATTTAATATGTATCTGAGAGGTCTTTTCGATGTCGAGACTTCCTTGGTGTTTGAGAATAGTTAAGGGACGCGACGATGTCTGCAGAAACTTATACAATAAGCTCCGTAATGTCATCAGGGAACTTTTCCGAGGCCTGGGGCTCTTTTTGGTTCTTTTTTTCTTACTCGAAGTGGCAACGTAGCCTGCATCGATCAATAACAACAAGGCCGACGAGACTGCCTTCGGGGCGACGGTTAATTTTCGAGGCCTATGTACAACGAGGACCTGGCTCTGAGAGTTTTTGAAGTGAAACCTAACAGTAGACATGGTTTCCTGAGACGATGATCGAGATATCTAAAAGTTCATAGTTCTGATTGGGATTCTACTTTATTGGACTCCTTACCGTCAACTTATCTCAAGATTGGCGCTAGGTTCATCTTTCTAGAGGACGCCTAGTGTGATTAATATGAAAATTAGCATTTGTAAAAATAGTTATTTCTACTCTTCAAAACGGCGTTTTTAACCCATGGCTATCAATGAATGACTTCGCCACGGTTCTATGCTCTTACAACACCAGCACGCGAATTAATCATAAAAGAACAGTTTTATAAATCTGTTAAATAATTATTACAATTTCCATAGCTTGTGACAGGATGATCAATTAAATTATGAACAATATTTTATATATATATCTATCATAATATAATAATATAAATTATAATATAATATAATAACTATTATATATTATTTAAATATATAATATATATATATATATATATATATATATATATATATATATATATATATATATATTATATATATTATACATTATATATATATATATATATATATATAATATATATATATATATATATATATATATATATATAATATATATATATATTTATATATATATATATATATATATATATATATATATATATATATATATATATATATATATATATATATATATATATATATATATATATTTGAGTCATGTAAAAGACCCATCACGGCTCAAAGAAAAGCGACCACACCATGGGTGGGTTCTGGCACATATATACTTCGAATGTCAAAAAAAAAGAGAAAATTTAAATTGGAGATGAATATTCAGTAAGTCAAGAATATATAAACACTAAATAAAATTGTAATCTTACCCTAGATAGTCCTAATATTAAATAGCAAAATAAAAGATTCAGATATGATATAGGATAATCTTTTAGAAGGTGTTATGGACCTTAAAGTAGGAAAATGACGACAGAAATTAGGGTTCAGATGGAAACAATCAGATGGAAGGTATGGTAAACAGATTACGGGGTATGGCTAAGGCAAAATTTGAAAATGGAAGAAGTTTCCCGTGATATATAGTGATTGTGAATGATATTAGTGTGGCCAATAAGGAAGCGTGCAAGTATCACCTCGTGTAAGCGCTTTTGTCTGTAGAAGAAAAACCACTCACCACTGCTCGGCTTTTATTTCTGAGTTTTGCTCATCTTTGATCACTTGCCCAGCACTCTTGCCAACAAGATCGAAAGCCCTGTTAGAGAGCAGGTTCGTAATCGGTTGATTGGAAGAGGGCTTGTCGAATGGCTTCCGAGAGGTATCTGGAATAACTTCGAATAGAGGAGGCAACATTTTTGCCTCTCTATCAGCGACGTCATTGCCAGTTACCCCTACATGAGAGGGGATCCAACATAAAATAATTTGTTTCTTATGGAAATGGAGTAGCCAAAGAAATTGTCATACAGCGGACACATTTGTTTTTTAGATAAGGTGCTTTAAGCGCTTGTAGCGTACTGAGCGAATATGAATAAATGACAGAAGAGTGATCTTGGTTAAGGATTAGAATTCGAGAAAGAGCAACCATTATAGCCATTAATTCTGCCGTAAAAATTGAAGCATGAGGGGAGAGGGTATGGGAGAGGTTGTGGTCAGGAAAGACAGCCGATGCGCTCACAATGTCCCCTGTTTTAGAGCCGTTAGTAAACACTGGAGTAAATTCATCGTGAAGTACGAAATAAGACAGGAAGGATGCTTTTAGCAAGGTAGCAGGATGACTAGATTTGGAAAGAGAGGTGAGAGCCAAGCAAATGTTGGGAGCAGGGAATAGCCATTGTGTGAACCCTTCATCGTAAGAGAAAGGCAGCACCTTTTGCATAGGAATGTTAAGGAAATTAAGGATGTTGTGAACTGTGTTTGCAAATAGCCAGTAATCAGGATTTTGGGGTATCTTCTGCAGATTCGGTGTCAAAGCAGACGGTATTGGGGTTTGGAAACGAAGATAACTTGCACACTTGATGTATTCTCTTCGAAGAGAGAGTGGCATTACATTGGATTCAACTTCAAAGCTCATCTGTGAAGACGAACGGAAGGCTCCAGTGAAGATATGGATCGCCTGCTTTTTGGGATGGGATCTAACAGGTGTAGTAGTGTTGTGGAGGTCTGTCCGTATACTGCATAGCCATAATACAGTTTCGATCGGATTAGGGCGATGTAGTGGCGTAAAAGGGACTTGCAATCAGCATCCCAAGATTTTGAGGAGAGATGACGTAACAGGTCAAACATGCGATGGCAAGTTCTTTTCAGGTGTTTAATATGCGGTGCAAATGTTACGTGGTCATCTAGAATGAGTCCTAGAAATTTGACCTGTGAAGTAAAAGGAATGGGCGAATCACATAAGGTTACGTTAGGTGGAAGAAGGTGGCAAGTTCTTTAATTCCTTTTTTTCTTAAATAGCACTGCTGAGATTTTGGTGGGAGAAAAATGGAAACCATGGGAGTTTCCCCATTCTGAAATATTCTCAAAAGCTAGTTGAAGTTACCGTTCGAGAAAAGGCAGCCTGGCACTGGCTATATATAACGCAAGGTCATCGACATATAGAGAAAAATTGACATTCGCTGGAATAGAAATAACAATATCATTAAATCCAAGAGCAAATAGTAGTATATTTAGAACACTATGTGGAACTACTTCATCTAGAGTAAAGTTGCTTGACAGAAGAGAAGAGAACCGAAACTATATGGATCTGTTTGATAGAAGACATTTAATGAAAAAAGTTAGATTTCCGCGGAAACCGAGCGGATGTAGTTTAAGGAAAATCCCAGTTCTCCACGTTGTGTCGTAAGCTTTTTCAAGGCTAAAAAAGACACCAAGAACCATCCCACAACTGGAAGTTTGAAAGAAAGCTATCCCCTTCAATTAGTGCTGGTGAACTGTGTAAAATATTTTATAACATTAATTAAACAAGAATGACGGGTCAGTGAAATTGGTCCTTGGTTGTCCGCCAACTTCAGATCTTTGCCAGGTTTGGGGATAAGAATAACAAAAGCTGTAGTCCAAATAGATGGAAAAGAAGAGTCGATCCAGATTTTGTTATATAGATCCAGCAAAAATGCTAAAGCCAAGGGATGAACATGACCGAGCATGATGTACGAAATCATGTCTGAAACAAGAGCACCGTATTTACTATTCACCAATGCAGTTTAATACTCTGCAAGTGTAAAAAGACGGTTGCATGTATGATCTCCCCCTTTTGCTGTTGAAAAGTCTGGCAGTGCTATGTAAGTTCTCAGGTTTTGAAAGGCTTCAGGTAGCGGAAAGAACTCGAGTGGCTAGTGAAACTATAACCTAATGGATCCGCTACAGCAGCAGGAGCGGAGATCGTGTCAGTTATATCAGGCAATAACGGAAGACTGTGGGTGAGGAGTTTTTGGAGAAAGAGATATTTTGTGTAAAATTTTCCACACTAAAGGAAGGGGAGTTGTGGAGTTAACAGTCGATACGTAAGTTTCACACAAAAAATTGTTTTACGCATTCGGCGATTAATTTTCGCCGAGAATCTCGCAGTGGCTGCTTAAAAATAATTAATTATTGGGGTGGTTAACGGTCCTTTTGTATTTGCCTGTGGGAAGTTTTTTATCTTCTCTCGGTTGGCTTGTGGGCACTCTTGGGACCACCAAGGGATTGCCGACCGCCGCCTGAAGAAAATTGCGGAATGCAGCTTCCGCTGCGCCGAGATGACGACTTGCTGAAAGAAGCGCTAGGCATCCTCAACAGTTGGAAAACGGTTATTGAAGGGAGAAAAAGGATATCTGTGGTCTGATAAAAAAGGAGCCCACTCCGCTTGATCATAACGCCAGCTGGAGTTAGGGTTTTTCCTTAGGCTTAGTACAATCTCCTTTAAAGCTATTGAGTAAAGATAACTGCCCAATAAATAATAAAAGCGGGACCAGGTAAAGCAATCCATAAGGGAATGGGAGCAAAAGGAATTATCGCTACAAGAAGAAGTTTGTGTATCTAAAGGTTTATATTTATGTAGTCATTTGTTAAGGCATCACAAGGAAAAATGTTTTAGGAGATCTATTAGGATCTTGGATTTAGACGAAGTGACAGAGTCACAACATAAGGGGTGGCGGAGTTTGAAGTCTCCTAGTATAACAACCTGAGTATGGGCTGTTTAAAAAGATCAGCTAACTCGACCTTTTAGTAAAATTCACTACTAGGGAGCCAAGTTAGATTTGGAGCAGATAGTAAGGATCCGGTGGACAAATGAATTCGTGCTGCCACTACTGCACGAAGTTTGGCTTGGAGAGGGAATGGGAATAGAGGACAGATTTGTGAATGAGTATTCCTGCACCTCCTCTATCACTGTCACCTCTTTCTATAGAGGTTAACGGCGATTTATATTCGGACAATTGAAAGAATTCACAATGACAATGTCGAAGTTTTTGTAAACATATACTCTAAGGTGTACATATGTTTATTAGTTGAAAAAGTTCTTCGAAATAAGAGTGGTA
Source organism: Trachelipus rathkii (assembly GCA_015478945.1). Taxonomy (NCBI): domain Eukaryota; kingdom Metazoa; phylum Arthropoda; class Malacostraca; order Isopoda; family Trachelipodidae; genus Trachelipus; species Trachelipus rathkii. The sequence goes on from JABUQX010088724.1 coordinate 8,393, forward strand.
GCCACGACAATTTCATTGAAGAAAAGTGGCCCATGATGAGTTGTTATAAATATTAAGATGATGGTCTTTTAGAGACAATTGTCTCAATGTTGGAGGTGGGTTCGGATGGAGAGGAAAGATTGAGAAGTGAGAAGGGGCAACATATCCTGGAGGTAATGAGTAGTCATACAACAGAGATTTTTTAGGTTATATGAACTCTTTTTGGGAAGGAGTTTTCAGATGTATTTGGTGAAGGAGCTTCACCATGAATGCGAGATAGGTTGAGTTCAACTAAGTCCAACTTATTATGTGGGTTTGGTTGGTCAATAGAAGAGTAACCATAAAGCTAATGTTTCTTAATGAGAGCGGTATCAGTATCTGCTAAGCAAGCAGATTCAGAAATGTGGAAGGGATGTAGAGTCGTTTCCATGGAAATGGGGAAGGAAGGTGTCACCAGAAGAATATCGTCTTTTTGAGAATGTGTTGGAGTTGCGAGATTGGTTTTCAATATAGGATTCGATTGATTGGCAAGGTCGGATACAGGAGATTTTGCCAGTAATTCATCATGCGAGTGATTTTGAGAGATTAGACAGTATGATTGAGGAATGGGGACCTCTGAGTCTCTCTTCATGCCTCCAACAGACCCAGAACGCTTAAAGCATTTGCGACGTTTGCGTTGGAAAGTTTTCCATTCACCAATCTCAGAAATGCAGGAAGCATTGGAAAGAGAATGGGTCATCACATCAAGCTCCATTAGGGAGCTGTTATTCATTTCATCTGCTAGGGTATAGAATCCCTTACATAGTGCTAATATAGGAAATTCGGGAGAAGAGTTATAGGAAGATTCGGAAGAGTTGAATTATCTTGCAGACTATTAGAAGGTTGATTTGTGGGCTGTTCAATAGCTGATATTGTTTGAGTACAATCTATTGAAGCCATTGATTTTGTCTCTGGAGTAGATTTATGGCAAGGTCTCTCTTCTGAATTGCATTTTTTTACTTCTGGGGTTAGTGTGTTTTTTTTTAAAAAATTGGATGCTCTATATTTAATATTTAAATATTCTTTAGCTTGGCAACTATTCTTTTCTGTGTGTTTAGAAAAATCATATAAAGGATTTGAGTAAAATAGTGGAGGCGAATTAAGGGACAAAGAAACCGTCCCTCTTGCAAAAGTTTGGTGAACCTATTTGGGAAGTATGGGATAGTGTGTGGTCTCGCAGGAATATTTTCCAAATATTGTACTGGATGGACCAGCTTAGTTTTCATTTGCCGGTTTGTTAAGAGCTAGTACTCGGGATAGGGTTGTTATTGCTTTTTGAACGGGAGATTGGAATCAAGGGCTGCTTTTGTAGTATTTGAGGTGTAGTGTAGGCAATACAGGCAGACAGGTTGCAGAAACAGCCTGAGTTTCACTGGAATTTAGAAGAGGAATTCTGGTAGGATGGGGTTGTGTTGGCGGATTAACGCGCTAAGGCGTGGTTGCAGCTGTAATTGTGTCGTAAGATTGACTTTGATTTGTCTGATATTTTTCCTTAATCTGGCGTAAAGCCTCTCTCCTGCTCAGTTTTTATTGCACATAACTCCAAGATCTTCTGTTCAAACAGGTTAGATGGACATTTGAAGGAGGAAA
>JABUQX010088724.1:15000-27500 GCA_015478945.1 Trachelipus rathkii
TTCTACATTATCATCAAAATTAATAAGTCCTGACTGGTAATTTCATATTTGTTTTATTATAGTCAGAATTGTTTAAAGCCTCCAAAAAGCTATCCATTGCATTAGGCTTTTCCTCTTTTTTTCTTTGTTCTCCATTAGTTAATTTATTTACAGACTCATTAAACTCATTTATATTATATACTTATTCAAAAAATATACTGTGTGATTTTCAATCTCAGAGTTAGATGCATCACTTTCTTCTTTAGTGTTTTGCAATATTTCCAGCATTTCTTCATCTAATTTTCTTATTTTTCGCATAATGTCAAATATTTCTTTCAATTGTACTTTACAAAATGTAAGACCAAGGAACTCAATAATTTTTAATTCACTTAATTTATTTAATATGATTGTCACTTTAGCCTTAAAGCTAGTACAAAGTTTCTCTAGTTTATTGAAATTTTCCATTTTTAAGAAAAATATGTTAAATCAAAATTCTTACAAAAAACTTTTTTTTAAGTATAATATAATAATTATTAACTCTAAATGCTCTACTATTAACGTAGGCTTCAAAAACTTGTTTGCAATTTTTTGAGATTTTGCCCTAGGGTGTCCTAGTTCTCATATAAGAATTTGAGCCAATTCTTATTTTTACAATTAAAAGAGCACATACACGCATCACAATTAATAATAATAACATATTTAATGCAAATTATTTACTCAAAGTCAACCTTATACCATCAACTATTATAATTTTAAGTAGCAAATAATTAGCGTTTTCTCTAAACGGCATTTCTAAAGATGATGAAACAAATTGACAATCGATTATAATTGATATTCAATTAATCGATTTTTAATTAAATTCGATTAATCTATTTATAATTAAAACCACCTCAAACATCGAGTAGCCCTAATACCTATTAATAATTTCACTTGCATATAATTATTTTTACTGCGCATCGTTTTCCTGCGTAAGTTTATTGAGTTTAATTTTTATTTAAAAATTTCTTAGGTTAAAATTTAAAATTTTACCACTTGATCCTAAATCAAGAATAACGCCCTTCACTATAGAGCAAAACTGTTTCAAATGAAATAATTAAACTATTTCAAATGATTCAAAAATGTCTTTTTCACTTTTAATGCTAGTGGGTTCATTGTTATTGATTACGCTGTGATGAAAAATAAATTCTTCTATGTACCTTAACCTTCCTTGATGGTCTGAAGAAAATTCGAATGTTCTTACTTAGGAGGCCTCCTATAATAGCTAAATGAAGTATGGGGGGGGTCGTTGCAATGTGTTATGTGGGAATGGGAGGCGGGGGTTGAGATGGTTTGGGTCGATGGTTGGAAAGGATGGGCTGGATGATGTATAGGAATCCGGGCAGTTTAAAAAACGAAGATAGTACTAAATTCTTTCTATATGGTGAGGGTGTTGGCAATCGACAGGATTGAGAGACCGAAAAAGAAAAGTTGATTGAGTATGGTAAAGGAATGCCTGGAGGAGAGATTTGTGAGTTTTGGCAAGAGGCGAGAAGAAAGGTGCACATAACAGGAGTTGAGAATATGGTTCGTAGCACCTGGGCCAAGTTATGAACCCCACTTTTGACGAGTATTGTCAGAGTGAGGGTACATCGCGAATCAACGTGAAGCTTCTAGGGTAAATACTTTTTATGTCTGCCGAGTTCCTCACTAATTCCTTTAAAGGGGGCGGTAAGGCTCGTCTTTCTTTCTACTTGCTTTATAATTTCTAGCTATTTTCTGTTTCTGTGCAATTTTGGCGCAACCTTACCTCCGGCTTGGGGAGAGAGATGGGTTTGATGATGATGATGATGATGATGATGATGTTGATGATCTAATGCTAACTCGATGATGATGATGATGATTCCCTGATGATGATGATTGGGATATGATGAATGATGATGATGAGGTGAGAGGGAGAATGCTAGAGGAAGAGATGTGCATGAACTTAGGTAGAACTTTTTTTTTACCTATTTCATGAGTGTAAGGAGGAATGTTTTGGAGACTCATTGACAGTATTACCTGACCTTGACCTTTTATGGCCTTCACATTGGCTTTTTAGGTCCTTGGACCTTTTTCGACACCTGGCTATGCCATGGTCAATTTTTTGGGCCACGGTATTTTTTTGAGAACCCACCCCTAATTTTTTGAGAAACCTTACTAATTTATTGGAGAACCGGCTAATTTCTTTTGAAGAACGCTCTAATTTTTTTGAGAACCCTTTATATTTTTTTCTGGCCAAACCCCTAATTTATGGCAACCCTGTCCGAAGAAGGGTTGCTTGCCAAAAGGTTGCAGTCAAAGCAACCGTTTTACGTACATTTGCCCCCCTAATTTTAAGTCACCCTAGCCCTAATTTTTCGACCCCCATATGGGTCCAATTTTTTTGCCATTCACGGTTAATTTCATTGAGATTCTTCGCTTTAGAGGAGGCTTAGCCCGTTTTGAATGTCTTAACCCGGTTCGGATCGTCCTGTTCGCGGCCTTGACCTTGCGCAGATACCATGGGTCATTTTTTGCCACGAGTAATTTTTGGCTACCCTTTGGTCTTCCATGGGTCCATTTTGCGCACACGGGTAATTTTTGGCTACCCGCGTGGTGGTCTTCCACGGGGTCAATTTGGCCCCACGGTAAATTTTTGCTACCGCTTTGGTCTTCCCTGGGTCATTTGGGCGCACACTCGGGTAATTTATTTGCTACCCTAATGGTCCTTCCAATGGGTCACTTGTGCCGCACCGCTAATTTCGACCAAACCCTTATGGCTTTCCATGGGTCAATTTTGGCCCACGGCCAATTTTTTTGGCCACGGGTCAGTGAGTCCCACAGTCCGTCACATATTAATCGTTCCTACTTGAGAACGCATGTATGTAGGAGATCTATCCTAAACTTGAATCACTGCTACACACACACTACAACACACTACACACACACACAGCCACAAACAATACCCTTACACATATAAATCATGACAACAGCCAGCATCACACACACACACACAGCACACACACACAATTACAAGACTATTTATACAACACATTCACTATGAGACAAGCTTATACACACAGTTCCACTATGACACTTACAATTTACCAGTAGACACTACATTTACACTTATACACACGTACAAACACACGACCAATCCTTTGGTCTTCCCATGGGTCAATTTTGACCTACGGTAATTTTTGTCCTTCCGCTTTGAGGGACTCTAGCCACTTTTTGAATGTCTAACCATTGTTTTGACCCAGGATATTTGCGGCTTAGACCTTGCCATATTACAATGGGTCAATTTTTGACCCCACGATAATACCCCCTGATTTGATGGTTCTTGATGGTATCCCAATCACACAGAGAGTAATAATACCACGTTAGGTGATCGTTCTAATAGTGTTTTCTATTTTTTGTACTAACAAAGTAGTGCAGGTGAGTGCCGAAGGGAGTGGCCAAGTGAGTGCAATGAGGTGCCAATGGGAAGTTGCCTAAGTGTAGTGTTCAATTGGAGTGCCTAGTGAGTGCCTAACATAGTGCCAAGTGAGTGCCACAGTCCAGTGCCGAATCTCGAGTGCTCTAATTTTTCAAGCCTTTTACTAGCCTTCTACCCATGAGAGCCTAGAATAGCCCTATATATATATAGGGTGTCTACCACCTAGGAAAATATAAGGTAGCAGATTCGATTTGGTGTTATCTATTTACAAAAGTTGCTAGGATGGCTCCTACTATGAGTTAGTTTTTTCTAACACTTATACCAGCACACATACACTACGACACTTATACACACAACAATAATTTGGTGTAAACTCGAAGATTTTCACTTATGCACAAATCTTAATACACCACTATGACACTTACATTAAAACCCATAATACACTCTCTACACTGAGAAACACACCTACCGCGACACATACACTTACAACTTACAACACTCACACACTCGATATTTTGATGCCTCATACTTTGATGCCTCACTTTGATGCCCCAGATAAATGACACTCAGCATTGATCCCTCACAACTTTGATTGTCTCAACATTTGATTGCCTTCCCCATTTTTAGAGGATCCAGCATAATGCCTCATGACATTGATCCAATCATAACTTTGAAAGGTTCATCTTTGTATGGACTTCAATCTTTGATGAACGTAGCAACCTTTGATGAGCCAATCTATATTGAATGATAATCATAAATTTGATGACGTCTATCTGGGAGGATGCAATCGTATAAATTGAGTGATTCATCATTTGTATGAATATCACACTTTGATGGCTCATTGAACCTCTAAACGGCCACATATCATAGAACAAGAATTAAGTATTAAATGTCTTCACCCTGTTCATAATTGGAGCACTCAGGTGGCCTGCAATTGCGCCCCTCACGCGCAAAGACCAACCCGCCCGCACACTCGACAGGTGGCGATCCGCCAGCGTCTCCGCCCGCCGCATCCCCGAGAAACCCGCCGCGTACGCCGCAGGCGCAATGTATTTCGCGCGTACCTACCGCCCGCAGCGGTGCCGCCCGCTACGCAATATTCCGGGCGGGAATAAGAAAAATATATATACTACTCACTTAGATTTCATTTATCAATAGTTATTTATTTTATCTTTAAAATCATTTCAAAGAATTCTTTTCAATATACTATAGAGTCATTCTTTTTTATTCATACTTTAAACATTTTTAATTAAAAACATTTTTCCGCGAACCTAAAACTGTAACTCATTTAACAGACCTAACTTATTTAAACCACAATATTTATTTAACCTTCCACTATTTTTTTACTTAATACTTTTTACTTAATTCTTTAAATTTTTTTAAATTTTTGAGAAAATTGTAATGTAAGAAGAAAACACAGAAATACCAGAGTGTCTGATATATAATCATTTTATTTTACTACAATTGTTCAAGAAATATTTATAAAAACATTAACATTTTTTATCCTTAAAGCAAGTAAATCAGTAAGTCAAGTAGAGGTGTGACCTAATAACCTTATTTTTGGGTTTTTATTAACTGCTCAACTTTTTCTTTTTTTTCAACAAACCAAACAAGGGGGTAATTAGTAAACTGTTGGAGCTTATTTCGGGTAAGCTGCTTTAAAACTCCATGTTTAATCTGCTTTAAAATCCTCATTTTTTACACTTTTGAGAATTTGCTGTTAGACCATAGGTTTACTGGCTTTAACAAAGCTTAGACCAATCGTCTATAAATGGTTTATTAAACATTAGCAAATATACGCTTTAAAAGCAGTAAAGGGTATCAAGTAACTCAAATTTGAGGTGTGGACCTAGCAACGGTATAGGTTATTAGTAAATGCCTTTTGTTTACTTCGCTTTACTGCTTTAAACTCATGTTTTACTGCTTTATTAACTCATATGTTTACTGCTTTAACTCATATATTTATAACATTACATACCTTAAAGCAGTAAATCAGTTAAAATCAAACCATCAAAAACCTAACACCTAGGGGAGATTAGTATGCTTTTGTTTAACTGCTTTAACTGAGCTTTATACTTTCTGCTTTACACTGCTTATAAAACTTTCTGCTTTATCTGGAGCGTTTAAATATTCTGCTTTACCTCCTGTTTTAACTTTCTGCTTTACCTCTTTACAGGAGAGGGCTGAGTTAAGAAACTCAATATATTTATTAAACATGATGTACGATTTTTTTAATTTTTGTTTTAATTAAATCTACTTCAAATCTCTTCTATTTTCCTATGTTAAATATTATTTTGTTATTATTATTAATTATTTTGTATTTTTTATTATATTTTCCTTTTTTAATGTTAATTTTTTATTAAGTATTTGAATTAGCATCAGCATCTTCACTTTATTATATACTGTAGTGTTGCTTACTTGATGCTTATTGTTATTATTTCTAGACATCAGGCTATTATTCACCTATGAACACTTTAATATCACACATTATATTCACTATGGCCACTTACATTTTACCCATAAGTACAATTATTACTATTTTTCTTTACACAACCTGGGACTGGGTCACACCACACAACACACATTAGCTAAACGCATGCAACAACTCCACACATCCTTTATTGTTGAGGGCCACAAGCCCCACACACACAATATCACCAGACTATCCAATCACGAAAGCAACTGACTTACACACCACACACAAGTACACTACACTTATCACACATTCACTATGACACTTATACACACATTCACTATGACAACCATCAACACCCAGATTTACTTACATTTACATTATAACACTACACACAGATTTACTTACACAGAATTACTTACACTCACACAGATTTCTTACACTACATACACAGATTTACTTACCACGAATATAAAGCAGATTTACCTTACACATATAAAACGTTTATTTATTAAACATTTTATGTTTTAATTAATTAAACACGTACATTTATATGTGTAATTCAAATATAACTAAAATTAATTTAGTTTCTTAAAACTTCTATAATAAATCAATCATTTCCTTTGAACAAAGAAATTATTATTAAATGTTAATAGCTTTTTGTTTTATAACATTTTTATAACTATCAAGTTTAAAAATAACTTTTACTAAAAATTTATGAATGAGAAATTTTATTAAAAACAAATATATTTGCACTACACCTTAGAACTGTTAAAGTCAGTACCACATTCAGTAAAGGTCAGCCCCTAGCACCCTCTTTTTACCCACTTAATACCCTCTACACCAAGTGCTATGCAGTAATAATATGCATTACGTTAAAATATAAATCTATATCCTTGTAAATAAGTAATCAGCATTTATTAAAATCAGTCATTATAAATGAGCTAACAATGAGGGACATTTAATTTAAGGTTAAAAATCGTTTTTTTAAGTTCTTATTTATATAAATAACAATTATTTACACTTACATTTTATAATTATTCGCGCTCGATGTTAAATAAAAACTAAAAAAGTTTTTAAAAATTAATATTTTTCCTTTATTATTATTATTATTATTATCTAAAGTACCATTTACAATATAAAACATCCGAAAAATAAATCAACAACTCCGCACTCCTACAGATACGAAACTGACCTCTCTCTCATGTAAAATGTGTTGAAAATAACTACTTTAGGCCTGCCTATTTTAAATATAACCTTTGTCAATACCGGAAAAGTTAGAGTTAATTCCAGTCACAATTGCATGTTCAACTGACCTTTTTCGTATCAAAATGGGGCACACAAACCGGTGGACGGTTCACTGATGCAGATAAATTAACTAGAAAATTTTAGGATAAGCCTTTTTGTATCCCAGGCTTGATTTAAGCCTAAATACCAGGCTCAAGAAAAAGAGTGTGTTGCAGCCATCATACCGGAATCAAGGCATTAATTATTGTCTCCTGTACGTCTTAAAAAGGAAACGTCCTGGATCGGTAAGATCCTTTTAGCAGGTAAGAAGGAAAAATGTTTTCCTTTCTTGTGAGTGGGAGGTCAACCGGAGTAAATCCTTACTTATATGAACGCTCGTATTGGTATGGTCGAGAATTAGTTTTTATTCTATCTTGCTTTTTTTGGTTTTAACGTATGTTAAAAACCATGTTTTTTCATATCCTGAACATGGGACTCGTTTATTTAAACTCTTACCATAACATGTAAATATTTTATATTAAAAGGGATGACTTTTAAAAATCTCAAAAGAGATATTAAATTTTAGGAGTTTTTAGGACCACTTTACACAATCTTTATGTCAGTAATGTTAGTTTTATAAATGAGATTAAATTATTATTTTATATATACTATATATATATATATATATATTATTTATATTATATATATATATCTATTCTTATATATATATATTATATATATATATAAATAATTATATAATATATAATTAATATTAATATTAAATTATATATAACAATAATAAAAAAAACGATATATATATATATATATATATATATATTATATATATATATATATTAGTTATATATATATATATGAAAGGCTAAAAATTAAATATATTGCAAGAGTGTTTAATATATTTTACAGTGATTTTTATATATAAGGTTCACATTAAATATAATACATGAATATTATTAAATATAACACTTCCACATACATTTACACATAATTATTTAATGATTTATTTAATTATTAAAAATTCTCTAATTCTTTGTCAAACTATGCCCAATCATTTCTATATCATTATCGATGATACTGTTTCGTGCCTCAGTAATACCCAATGGCTACTCACGAAGAACACGTTCAAGATTACATTAAGTATATTTTTACCATTCATGGATGTCTAATACAAGAATTGATTCCTCAGAACCCTGGAATTCCTAGTTGATTTAGAGAGTTTCTTGACGTGCTATAGAACTTAGGAAGAGGTCGATAATGAACCATAGGATCATCGATCAGGGTTTTCTTTAAATGCGTAGTATCTTGGTATAACAATGTAATATGAATTACGGTTACGTAAAATGTAGATCAATGCAAATGTTTTTATTCACTGTATTACACTGCGCTTACGTAGCCTCCTAACATATATTTCATTTCGCGCTAGGCCTGAAATGTAGAATCCAAAAGATGTAGGTTCAAATACGGCTGTTTCATTTTTTCTCTCCCATAATCTCAACTTCCAAACTGTTATGTTTTGATGTTTATAAAATGCTAGGGTAAGTTGCTTATCGCTGGTTTCTTCGCACAGGATTAATAACTGTTTCGGTCCGAGTTTCACGTGACTTGTGCTATAACTATCTTGCAAGTAATGCAGTGATTTACCAAGTTCAAAGTAATTCATCTGGACTCACTGAAAAATAAACGCTTGTGGTAATTATAAAGCAGGGTGATTGGGTTAGCACACTTGAAAAATTCAATCCATTGGGTTTCTTTTATATATTACAGAATGAAACACTACCCTACTTCCTGGGATTTTGATTTCCCACTGGATAATGTTTTGTATTGAGGTATACATGTTAAAGGTGAATCATGATATATCACTTAAGTGAAAATAGAGCGGAGCTACAAACACAAAGATTTATTATTATTTTTGTTTTAATTTGATCAAGACATATTATGATTTTTAAAATAGTTTACGTAAGGACGTAAGGTTATGTTAATATAATTTTGCATTCAATCACAGATAATGTTCAGGATAAATGAAAAAATAAACATGTTTTTTAACATACGGGTAAACAAAAAAGCGCCGATAAACATAAATATATTCTCCGGACCAATCAATAGCGAGGTCATATAGAGATAAGGGTTACTCCGTCCACTCACAAGTAAGGATAACATTTCCTTCTTACCTGCTTAAAAGGATCTTACCGATCCAGCATGTTTTCCTTTTAAAATATTTTATAAAATAATAATAACATTGAATACTGATTCTTGTCTATACTGGAATTAAATTTTGACCTGGTATTAGGCTTAAATCAGCCTGGGTACAAAAAGGCTTATCCTAAATTTAAAACTAAATTTAGGCCAAACGTAGTTATTGCACCACATTCTACAGAACCAGCATGGTCAGTTTGAAATATATTTTGACCTGGAATTAGGTCTAAATCGCCCCGGGATACAAAAAGGATTATCGTAATTTTAGGCCTGAAGTAAGTTATTTCAACACATTTTACCAAGAGAGGTCAGTTAGTTTCGAATCTGTAAGGAGTGCGGGTTTTTGGATTTCTCCAAATTTGGATTGTGAATTTACATAGATATAATAATAATAATAAGAAAATCCGAAATTATTTAAAAAACTTTTGAAATATTTTTTTTAGTTGAAACATCGAGCGAATAATATAAATGATAAGTGAATAATTGTTATTTTTAATAAGAACTTAAAAAAGATTTTTAATAAAATAATACATGTTTGTTAGCAGAGAAGAAACTTATTTTGTTATTTAATCTTATTACATGGCTAAAAGATTGGATGTATAAGAGCAGTAAAGTCAATAGAACAAACGCTGCAACAATAGCTTGGTGTAGAGGGGTGCTAGGGTTTTCGCTTACTTGATTTACTGATTTATTGCTTTAAGGTATGTAAATATTGTTTTTTAATAAATTTCATAAAATTTTAGTAGAAATTAATTATTTTAAAACTTTGATAGTTATAAATTTAATAAAACAAAAAAGTATTAACAGTTAAATAATAATTTCTTTGTTCAAAGATAAGGATTGATTTATATAGAAGTTTTAAGAAACTTTGAAAATAATTATAGTTATATTTGAATTGATACAGTAAATAAATTGCAGACGATAGTTTAAAAACAATAAATTGTTATAAATTACTTTAAATGTGTAAGTAAATCTGCGTGTGTAAGTAAATCTGTGTGTGAAGTGTAAGAAATTATCTTGTGAGTGTAAGTAAATCCTGCGTGTGTAAGTATCTGTGTGTGTTATAAGTTGTAAATGTAAGTATCTATGGGTAAATGTAAGTGTCAATGGGTAAATGTAAGTAAATTTAAGTGAACTAATGAATGTGTGTATAAGTTGTGTGTGTGTGTGTGTGTGTGTGTGTTACCAAATGTGGGTGGTGGTGTGTGTGTGTGTGTGTGTGTGTGTGTGTGTGTGTTGGTGTGTGTGTGTGGTGTGTGTTGTGTGGTGTGTGTGTGTGTGTGGTGTGTTGTGTGTGTGTGTGACCGACCGTGTGTATAAATGTAAATGTAAGTGTCTATGGGTAACTGTAAGTGGCATAGTGAATGTGTGGATAAGTGTCTGGGTGTAGATGTGTGTATAAGTGTCATAGTGAATCGTGTGTTCTAAAATAATAATACAATAGGCATGAAAAGTAAATAACACTAGTATAAATAATAAAATAAATAATAAAATAATAAAATAAATAAATTAAAAATAAATATAAAAATAATAAAAAATAATAATAAAATAAATAAAATAATAATAAAATAAATTTAAAAAGTATAAAATAAAACATATGTTAATAAATATTGAGTTAAACCGTAAAGCAGAAAGTTAAAACAGTAAAAAAAAAGAAAGTTAATGCAGTAAAGCAGACAAATTAAAGCAGTAAAGGAGAAAGATAAATTAGTTAAGCAGTAAAACAAAAGCATGCTAATCCCTCCCTTGGTGTTAGGTCACACATGTTTGATTTACTGGATTTACTGCTTTAAGGTATGTAATGTTATAAATATATGGTTAAATACAACATAAACATTGAGTTGCGTACTGGTTAAAGCCAGTAAAGCAGTAAAACAAAAGCCATACAAACCTATGTTGCTAGGTCACAACCTCTAATTGATCTTACTGGATTTATCTGCTTTAAGGTAAATGTAATGTTAATAAATATACTTTTAAAGCAGTAAAAACATATGAGTTAAAAGCAATGTAAAACAATGAGTTAAAAAAGCGCAGTAAAGACATGAGTTAAAGCATAAAGCAAGTAAAACAAAGTCATACTAATCACCCTTGGTGTTAGGTCACACCTCTATTTGTTTAACTGATTTTATCTGCTTTAAAAGGTATGTAATGATGTTAATTGTTTTTAAAATTATATTTCGATAATTGTGTAATAAATTATTATTATAGCAGACACTCTGGATTTTTTTTTCTTACTTACATACAATTTTTAAAAATTTATAAATTAAAAAAGTATTAAAACAAAGTAACTAGTAAAAAATATGTTAATAAATATATGTGTTAAATAATAGGTCTGTAATGAGTTACAGTTTTAGGTTCGAAAAATGTTTAAAAATGTTTAATGTATGAAATAAAAATGAATGACCTATAGTATATATAGAAAAGAAAGTCTTTGAAATGTTTAAGTATGAGAAATAAAAAATGAATGACTTATAGTAATATATATTGTTTCATTCCCGCGGAATATTGCGCCACGCCCAGCGTGCGGCCGCGGGCGGGTACGCCACGCGGAAAACTTGCGCCTGCGGGGTCGCAGGCGGCGGGACGCGGCGGGCGGAGACGCGTGCGATTCGCACCTGCGGGTGCGGGGCTGGTTGTCTTTGCGCGGAGGTGGGCGCATGCGGCGCCCTGGTGCTCCAATTATGAACTAGGGGAAGACATTAATATTAACTCTGTTCTTTGATGTGGCGTAGAGATGAGCCATCAAAGGTGATTTCATCAAAGATGAATCATCAATATAGATGGCATCAAAGATGACGTCATCAAAGATGAATCAATGCCAATATAGGATGGCATTCAAGATGACGTCAAATCAAAGATGAGTCATTCAAAGATGATTCAAGTTGAGGCATCAATGCTGAGGCATTTATGCTGGGGGCATCAAGTTGAGACATCAACAGTTTGAAAGGCAATCAATGCTGAGGCAAATTTTGCTGGGGCACAAAGTTGAGGCTCAAAGTTGAGGCAGTCAAAATATCGAGTTGTGTGAGTGTAATGTAACTGAGTGGTCTTGTGTGCGGGTGTGGAGTGTAAGAGTGTATATGGTTATTGTAGTGTCCATGTGTGTATAAGTGTCATAGTGAATGGTGTGTATAACGTGTCGTAGTGCCTATGTGTGCATAAAGCTGTTAGAAGACTAACTCAATAGTAGGAAGCATCCTAAGCACTTGTAATATACACCAATGCGATCCCTCA
>JABUQX010088725.1:10000-12500 GCA_015478945.1 Trachelipus rathkii
ATTTTTTAGTTTAAATCTTTAAATATTAAACTATTTAAAAACTACAAAATAAATTTAATAGAGCCCATTAGCAGCATATTTTTAAAACATATTGTATATACAGGATGTTTTTTTATGTAAGGAAACATTTTGATCTGTGGCCATTTTTTCTAAAGCGTTTGCGGTTAGGTGTGATTTGATTATCATGTAGTTTGAAAGCTGCCAATTCATTGTAGTGAGTTCATTCTTAAAATCTGTTTTAGTGATTAAAACATTAAAGCACGCTACCACGAAGAATAATGTTATATTTGGTAAGATTGATTGTCCCCTTATTCCCCTCATTTGATCCAGGCAGGTGTTTCCCATGGCAGAAGCATAAGCTCGTTCTTACAAGTAGTGTCATAGGAAAGGATTTGGCGCTGTTAAATTAGGAGAACGATAAAACCGATACTATTTAAGTAAATTCATTTTCATCCTAATTTAAAGTCAATCTGTTGTTCATAGTGTTTCCTTTTCCTCTGATCTTTCTTAAAAGGAAAAATTGTTTCTCTTCTCAAACAAGGTTCTAAGAGGTTATATATTCTTTAACGCTTTCAGAATTTCTTGATACCGCTCCGAGAGCTAGCACGGGCCCTGGGGCAGTTCTGTTACCGGGCCTCTCCACATGAAAGGTTATTAAATAAATACACATTTAAACATGTGTATTATTATTATTATTATTATTATTATTATTATTATTATTATTATTATTATTATTATTATTATTATTATTATTATTATTATATATATTATATATATATATATATATATATATATATAATATATATATATATATATAGTATATATATATATATATATATATATAATTTTATATATATATAATATTATATTATAATATATATATATATATATATATTACTCTATAATACATGTCTATATATATATAATACTTATAATTATATATATATATTTAAAATTACTTAAGTGATGTCTTGCGTGCTCTGCAACTGAAAAAGAGTTCAATGATACCGAAAATATCAATGGATTTTGCCAACTGTGCCTCAGCAACCAAAATGACAAGGCTGTTCAGTCTATCTTGACACATTGTGGTTCTCATCATATTTTTTTTATCCTAGTTAGAGTGCTGAATGAACGTTCTGCTTGCGTAACAGTAACAGGTATTGTGCAGAATATTCTGAGCACTATAAGCAGGTTAGGGAATAGTGCATCAAGCTTCAGTTCATGAAGCTTGTTCAGTAGTTGCAGTGAACTAAGTGATGAATCTCCTAGATTGGCAGTGTGAATTGACCAAATGAAACAACTCTTCCTTAATTTCATCTGAAATATCGGTCCTATATTTTTCACCCAGCTTTTGTGCATTGCTCTGTAGATTTCCTTCCTCCAAACTCATATACTTCCATGTCACTCCAAACAACTCATTCAAACTCTCTGCAGCTTCATAACGCCTACTCAAATTTGATATAACAGAGTCCATAAATGGGTAAAAGATTGTTCTTCTGAATTGATCTTCAGGAAAAATCACTTTTGGCTCTTCAGTTGTTCCATCTAGAAACTTTAGCCTCCTACGGCGCTTGCTTTCTGCAAAAGCAAAGATCGAGTTAATGCTAAAGATTTCAGTCAGAGATTTAGCGTCAAATAGCAGACTTTCCAAACTGTCTCTCATTTTCCTCAGCTCCTCAACGAGACTTTTCACATTTGCAACTTCAGCATCTTGTGCGCTGTTCCTCGCCTGTAGCACAGTATTTACGTAGTTGATGTTGGTAAGAATCTTCAGCCATGATACTACCAATATGACACATTCAAAACTAGCGATATACTTTAAAACTCCATCAAAATCTGATCGGGTTTCTTGGGTCAAGTTTAAATTAAGGACAGCCAAAAGAACTTTCTGTATAGTAGGTATGTCCTTGACAAAGGCATTCAAGCTATCAGTAGGAGCTGACCATATGGTGTCTGATAAACTATGCAGTGAATGGCCAGCACAAGTTTTCAATAATTCCCACCTCTGTGGACAATCACTGAATATTGCATAAACCTTTTGCAGGATACCAAAGAACCTAATAAACTCTGGGCAACATTCACCAGTATGTATACCACAGAGGTTCAAACTGTGACAAGCACATGGTGAGAACTAGGCCAATGGATTTTTTTGCAAAATAAGTGGCTACACACCTTTGTAGGCACCACTCATATTCGCTCCATTGTCATAACTTTGACCGCGGCAGTACTGTAATGGAATTCTAAACTTGAATTTTAAATTGTAATGGAATTCTAAAGCATGTTGTTTTACATTGAAAGGTAGGAAGAAATAAAAAATTGACTGGTTTCCCTCTTAATTTTATTATCCATATTTTCCGGTTCTTTGGCGATCCTAGCATCACTATTTACCCTGATAATAAATACCTGTCTGCTTATTATCTTCACGAGTCTGGTTTTGTTGCATCTGCAATTTAAGAGTATCTTTGCTGCCTTATTGTCCTTTTATAACTGCAAGCAGTAA
>JABUQX010088725.1:20000-25000 GCA_015478945.1 Trachelipus rathkii
TTTATTTTTTTTTTTTTGATTTTAGTTATTTTTTTATTGTTTTGTATTTATCGTTAATATGTGGGGAAATGTGTGAACTGAATTCTCAGAATTGGTCAGAGGTAACCAATAATATATTTATTTTTAATTGAAGCGAGTGGCCATTACCGGCTTGTCATGGGTGATAGGGTGCTTGCCTATATATCTATAATATATAGATTAAAGTTATTTTCTTTCTATTGACATTATGATAGACCTATCCCAATTTCATTTCTTCACTTTCTATATGTTTATTCTCATTTTTTTTTTTCTCTTTATGATTATGAAACTCGGAATCCGAACCAATGACAACTTTAACTCTCTATATAAGTGATATCACTGTTTCCTTCAAAAATAATGGGTAGTTTACTCATTAAAGAAATAATTCCCTTCCGAGGTCAGGCCATTTAAGTTTAATGTTGTGTGCCAATTAGACCTAAATATTGCCTTTCCGAATTAATTCAACAATTAAATAATGTTATTGTTCATATAACTTAATGCATTGTCTATTTTTTTTTATCATAATTTCACAATTTTAATCATTCTATATACTGGAAATCAAGACATTCATCTTTAGAAGTAATAATTAAATATAAATTAACTATTTGTTGAAGATCTCGTCAAGTGTTTCTCTGAAAGCTTCAACAGGGAACACAAGCATATGCACGACTTGATTCCCTACATCACAGCTGTGAAGGATTCCTTCCTAATATGTGAGATTGGGCAGAAGTCAATTTCAACTTCCCTGCTTCATAAAAGAACTTGAAAATTGAACCCATACGTTTTGATTGAAACGAAATTAATGTATACATTTTCAGCATTTTGAGCTTTACATTTAAATAAGCACTTATTTGAGTGTTTTAAAAATTATATATATATATATAATATATATATATATATATATATACTGTATTTGATCAAGCATAATATATACTATATATATATTATATATATATATATATATATATTATATAAAATATATATATATATATATATATATATATATATATATATACTATATATATATATAATAATATATCATATATAATATATATAATATATAATTAATATATTAATATATATATATATATATATTAATATATATATATTAATATTATATTAATATAATATATAATATATACTATATATATATAATATATATATATATATACTATATATATATATATATATATATATCTATATATAGGAAATGAAGTTGGTCTAAGCATCTACAAACCTGTAATATCATGCTGCATAATAATAACCTGTCAGACGAATGCTCATTCTGAAGTTTCACTCTACGTCAACACTTAATGTAACTGGAATTCGGCGCTTGATTCGCGCATCCAATAAACTGTTCATATTCGAATGCGTAGCTAATAGATGATGATACAGACATGGACGTACAGTGTTATATAACGAAAATGAAGATGATGAAAGGCATCATATACATGACGATGATTTACTATGTATCCGTTAACAATCTTTTTTTAAGACTTTAAGAAGTAATCAACACACGTAGAAGAAAAATTAATATTTAATGTTTTTAATAATTGTTTTTTTTTTATAAAATAATTTTAGTTTCAACTAACTACTTTTATTCGAAATTGCATAACAGATCTAAATTACAGTATTCATTTACAGTTTACTTAAATATTTAAATTACTTAGACTGAAGGGAGATTTATTATATAATATAATATAATATATATATATATATATATATATATTATATATATAATTATATAATATATATATATATATATATATATATATATTATATATATATATATATATATATATATATATATATATTATATATATATAATATTATATAAATATGATATATATAATATAATATATATATAATATATATATATATAAATTGAAGGGGATAACTTTCTTTACTAAATTTAAGTAATTAATATGAAGAGGGTAGAAGAACGACAGCGGCAAATCATCTGTACATGAAATAGGGGCTTTTTATATTTCTCCTTCTCAGGATTAAGAGCAACATCGCAATGATAAATGAGAATGTGGTAAGATGTAGTGACAACGACAATATTGCCTTAATTGAAAATAATAATAATAATAATAATAATAATAATAATAATAATAATAATAATAATAATAATAATAATAATAATAATAATAATAATAATAATAATAATAATAATAATAATAATAATATCAATAAGAGCAATAAAAGCAAGTTAAAATATAATTAATTCACAACCAACTTAACATCTACCTTATTTTCCCATTTCTTCTTCTTCTTCTTCTTCTTCTTCTTCTTCTTCTTCTTCTTCTTCTTCTTCTTCTTCTTCTTCTTCTTTTTCTTTTTTTCCTTTACTTTTTATTTTTCTTCTTTATCTTCATCTTCGTCTTTTTCCTTTACTTTTTAATTTTCTTCTTCATTTTCATCTTCTTCATTTTCATCTTCATCTTTTTCCTTTCCTTTTTATTTTTCTTCCCCATCTTCATCTTCATTATTATCATCTCCATCTTCATCTTTTTCGCTCTCTTTTTCTTCTTCTTTATTCTCTTTTTATACTTTTTCTTTTATTTTTCCTTTTTCTTTTCCTTTTCTTTTTCTTATTCTTTTCTTTTTAATTTTCTGTATCTTTTTCTTTATTTTTTTTTATTTTTATTTAATTTTTTTTATTTTTATTTTTCCTTTTATTCTTTTTTCGTTTTCTTATTATTACTATAATAATATTTTAACTGACACTTTATATGTTGTTATAGTTATTATTATTACCTTTTGTAAGATAAATATATTATTTTTTTTTTAATTTTACTGTCATAGCTATACTTACAAATTGTTATGATCTCCTTCTTGTTCTGAAGATGATCTCATCTAAGGTCGAAACGTGGATGAGTACCGTAAATTAAGCATAATGTTTGAGACTTTCGCCTTCTTACGCCGTTCTCCTCAGTCCCATAATACATTTTATGATTCTCTCTCTCTCTCTCTCTC
Organism: Trachelipus rathkii; assembly: GCA_015478945.1. Lineage (NCBI taxonomy): Eukaryota > Metazoa > Arthropoda > Malacostraca > Isopoda > Trachelipodidae > Trachelipus > Trachelipus rathkii. The sequence continues at coordinate 22,998 of JABUQX010088725.1, forward strand.
TTCTCTCTCTCTCCTCTCTCTCTCTCTCTCTCTCTCTCTCTCTCTCTCTCTCTCTCTCTCTCTCTCTCTCTCTCTCTCTCTCTCTCTCTTCTCCTCTCTCTCTCTCTTAAAGTTTTTGGCACCTCGATGCTGCAACCTGGTCAGACTTGCGGTGGTACTTTTATGATTTCCCATGAAATGATTACTGCTTCCGAGGGTGGGTTTCCTCGGAGTGTACAGAACGCATAGCCGAGGTGATTCTCTCTGGTACGGAAGTGTCCATTCCATTAGCCTGGAGTTACCAATATCAACACAAAAAACGTGCGCAGACAGTGCATCCCTTGTCCTACGAGGGCGTCGTAAAGGTGGTTATACGCGAGTGAATAAGTTCCCTCGAGTATCCTGCCGCTGCGGTGCTTATAGAATGGAAATAAAGCATCAACATCGTGCCGCAAAGATAGAGGGGTCAAGTGAAGTGGAAAGTACAGAACAGTTTATAAGCCTTTTGGCCTTTGACTCGACCCTGTCCAAAGGTTGGGTAAAACCAGATGCCCCCCCCCCCAATATTGAGAGCAGTAACTCATGCAAGGGGCGGATAAGACTGATGTATAACTGAGTAGAATTGAAAGAGGAAAAAAGTCTCTGCGTCTGAAACAGAACTCCCAGTTTCCTTTAGGCCGCCCTAGCAACCGTTGTAAACTGAGTTTCAACATTTTTTTGTTTATGGTAAGGCCAAGGATGTTTATATTTCAACAGGAGAGACGAGAGAAACGTCGAAAGAGATAGGAAAGTTAGAAGGTGTTTTGGAGAAAGGAAGATTTGTAGAAGTTGGGTTTTTTAAAGAATTGAATTTCACAAGGTTGAGACGACCCAACCCGGAAATTCTATCCGATCAAGCGTAGATAGAATCGGAAAGATTAAGACGAGAAGCAATTTCTGAAGTATTAAAGAGGGAAGAGAAGGAGGAAGAAGGAGAGTGAAGGTTGAGTCCATCGGCCATATGAAGTGGATAGAGTTTTAGATTGTGCAGGTTAGAAGATTATTATGAAAAGTAAGAAAAAGTTAGGAGATAAAAAATTTACAGAAAAAAGAAAGAAGTCCGGGCCCCATCAACAGCAGCCGATATGAAGCGGACTTGATTGAAAGAAAGCTAGAACATAAGCAGCAAAGAGAAGGAGGGAATCCAAGGAGGGAGCCTGGAGAAGCAGTGGACGCGTGCATACCTCTTAAATTGCTTTGATATGTCAAACGTCATAAAGCAAGTCCTCCCCATAGTTCCCTAGAGAGCGGAAAACCCATAAATCGTGTTAGATAGGAAACGTATATTTGGTGTCGCAGTATATCCTCGGGCGCCGAAAGCTTGTACTGGCGATCGGACCAGAAGGAATGAGTTTCCAGATGATCTAAGAAGTGAGAGTTGAAAATGGTTTAAAGATTCCTAGCTAGATACAAAGTGAGACTTATAAGGGGATAGTTAGAAGGATCAGAAAGCGGCTTCCCTTTTTTCGGAATAGGTTGGAAACCATGTGCGTTGCTCCAACACTGAGGAAAGTGCCTAGTATTGAGACACATGAGAAATAAGTTTGATACGAAGGGGCGGGACAGCACGGAGGTTAACACTCACTCAAAAACTCGGGGAGGAATGGCCTTCCAGGCATACCGCCTTCCTAGAGTCATAGATTTCAGGAGCCTCATGCACCGATCAAATGTAATCACATGCAAAAGCATAGGACACCTGAAGAGAGAAGGAGGAGGTAGATGAATGCCCAGACATAGTCCAGGGTTGAGTTAAGAGGAAAATAGAGGCCGAAGAGATTTTGCTTTTTTCGTTGAAGAATTAGCATAACAGAACCATCAGATCGAACAAGAGGAGGAAAGGTAGATTTACAAATACTTGTTACAGATGTTTTGGCAAAGGCCAGAAAGATTGTCAGTAGGAGAACCAAAGGAGGTTGGCGCACTTTCGTTTGATGAAAGTTCCGTTTTGCTCGTCGAAGAGTGATGCCCTGGCAACGATTTTCTAA
>JABUQX010088725.1:30000-48916 GCA_015478945.1 Trachelipus rathkii
ATATATATATATATATATATATTATAAATATATATAATATATATAATATAATTAATATATGATATTATATATATATATATATATATATATATATTATATATATATTATGCAAAAGTTCAGCGGTTTGAAAGAGATTGGAGGAGATTGTTAGTGAGAGTAGGAGAGTAATCAAGTGGAAAAGTCCAAGACTGAACTTATCAAGGAGAAGAGTGTGTGTGGTAGCACCTCAGATATGTGATGCATGCTCCATACAAGGGCAAACAACGAACCTATACAGAGCAAGCAAGTGGGGTGGTGAGAAGAGTGCCTAAGGTGTATGAGGGCACCCAATCTCTTAGAGGTAATGTGATCCTTAAAATTAAGGTCACGAGAAAAGGAAACGCCAAGAACAGAGAAAGCCTAAGTTGTGTCTTTTCGAAAAAGATATTATAGTTGTGTGGAAGTTTATGTATTAAGAAGCTTTGTTTTGGGGCATGAAAATTATCATGTTTTCTTGGCCCCAAGTAGGGGTACTAGAAAGATCAAAGAAAGATACTGAAAGGTCAGAGGTGAGTTGCTTCAAGGCCACCATCCTGGCACTCGTTAATTGCTATTAAGTGGATCGGCTCCCAAATTGGGAGGACATTAATTATGAATGAAGTCATCGTCATAGGGAGTGACCTAGTGGATAGGGGATAAGGTGATAGATATGGAGAAGATTATTAATGAAATTTAGGAAAAGAGTTCCAGAGTAATTGATAATAGATGACAGAACTGAAGGAATGAAGGAATGGTGGAATGGATGCATGGTGTCAATCTACAATAGCAGCTACAGAACGACCGGAAAGGAAATCAGAGAAAAAGCTACAAAGAGGATGATAAATGCTGAAAAAGATGAGTTTAGAAATCAAAGCTTTGTGCCAGATTTTATCGAATGCTTTCGATGTGTCTAGCGCCAAAGCAAAAAAATCAACGAAATGACGAATAGCAGATGACCAAGAATCGGTAGAGTAGAGTAGAGTAGAGTAGAGTAGAGTAGAGCGTCTCTTACGAAAGCCATGCTGAGGATCAGAGATTAAATTAGAAGAATTAGCTAAGATGTTTCAAAATCTTTAGAAAGAACGGAGAATAAAGCGATTTGACGGCTGTTGGAGGGTTGACAAGGGTCCCACTTTTACGCCACAGGTTAAATGAGCGCACGTTTCGAGCAAAAAAAGAAGGTTGAAGCAGAATGAAAGGGACGAAGTAGTTTATCAAGGTAGGAAGCAAGCTTAGAAGCACAAATTTTATGACCAATAAGAGAAAGACCGTCAGGACCATACCCAGCCCTTCTTAATGTTACGCTCTGAAAGAGCAGAAAAGGATCTGTAGAAGAAGTTACCATATTAGGCACAACTAAGATGATGGGGGGTGAAGAAGGAGGAATAGTTTCGGAATTGTCAAAAGTAGGTTGGAAGCAAAGGTTTGAGCAAAGTGTTCAGCTTTAGCAGAAGGTAACTTGACAGTTGTGACATCGGAGAATTTTAGAGGGATGAAAAGGGAAGAAGGAAGGTTGACATTTGTTTGCAAAATACCAGAAAGATCGAAAGAAAGAAGAATCAGAAAGATCATTGTTTTTTCTATTGAAAAATAAGCTTTCATTGTCACGGAGAATAGATTTTCCAGGATTCCAGGATGAAATATGAGTTGAATGAGTTTCTGAAAATTGAAGACGACGTCAATTCCTGAAGGCAGCGCCCCCCTGTGGCGAATACCATTAGTACAACCAAAATTAAACCCAGGTTTGTTAGGTTAGGTTAAAGGGAAAGAATATGGAATACACGCCTCCATACCAAAGAGAATCTCTTCGGTAATGTGGTCAGCACACTCTGAGGGACACTTCCCGCGGAAGCAGTTGTCATTCCATTGGAAATCAAAGGAATACGACCACGAGTCCTACCTATTTGCAGCATCGAAGTCCCAAAAACGTTTCTTCGCCGTATAGGGTCTTTCCTGCAGAAGACTTGACAAGATAGAGGATGATATAGAGATAAGAAGGTGATTATGGAATCCAGAAGAGAAATTAGTTTAACAGAATAAGGAAAATTACTGGAAGTTAAGGAAAAGACTAGAATGTTGGGTTCAACTCTAAATCAATCAACGACACGAGTAGGAAGCTGCACCAAACTGTTCAACCCGCGTCATCCTCAGGGAAAGTTCACACCCAGCTGTTTCTATAGGACTATGTAGAATGTAGGAGCTATACCATCTACAAGAGAGATAGCCAATATAGATTTAGGAAAAGCAGAAGAAGAGAGTGTATTCTATCTTAGAGTTTAGATAGTTAAAAAATTTAAGATTCAGAAGACTTCAAATCAAAATCACGAGAACAGATTGCAAAGTTAGGCACATATAAACAACATCTGCCTCTTACTGAAAATTGGGGATAGAGATGGTAGGAGGGAACAGAGTAGAGTTTGCTTTCAGAACCACTCAAAGCAGTGCTTTTCCCGATTAAGGACAACGAAAATGAGTTTTAACAGAAGAAAGCTGATGTTTTCGACATAGTGGAGAATTAGAGAAAAGCCCGCGAAGGTTCCAGAGATTAGTGATGAGCCGAACCTCGGAAGATTTGGACGCAGAACCAAACGACACTTCTGTGCATTGACAACCCCTCCTAACCCCCACCTAGCAGAGGCCGTTACCACTCCTAAGAATGCTCGATAGAGGAGAGAGGTTGGCTTTCGCTGAGGCCAAGTTTTGTTCCGATGCCATTTTTAATTACTTTTTGAAGGGAAGTTTTTAATAGTGTTCATAATGCGTGAGTAGCAGAGTGTGTAAAAGTAACACGGATGAGTGGCTACCACTGTGCATTGGAGTACTATTTGATATTTTTTCTAACATCAATAATGCTCAATAGGGGATTACTGCCTTTCCGGTGAGCTACTTCCCCTCTCTCCCTCTCTCTCTCTCTCTCTCTCGTCTCTCTCTCGTCTATATATATTGTATATATAAGATTATATATATTTATTTATACCATATACTATACTATATATTACTAGGGAACTATCGTATTATATAGATTAATAATATATATATATATATATATATATGTATATAATTATATAATACTACTCCTGCGACTCGACTCCGATTCGACTCCACAACCTTGATAGGACTTATCGTCTACGTTATATATATACTATATTATATAATAAGAGTAAAATACGATTTTTTGTAAATCAATACTCATAGAGGTCATAGAGCCGTAATGGGCAAATAGAATTCCATGAGAATAAGCAACTCGTTACCTGACGAATTTATTTGAGTGGAACATTGAAGATTAGAGTTGGAATAGGAAATTGATATGCGCCGTCTATTGTCTTTCCAACAGATTGCAGACTTTTTTTCATTGAACACATGGTCTAACTTGGGAAATTTGGGAAAGGCTTTTAAAAATCTTCAAATGGCCCCTTCAAAATGCATGTGAGATACTTGCTCTTGGTTGCGTTTTAGAATTATAAATGGCTACTACTACTTAGTTACTGGACTACTACTACTAATGCAACTACTACTACTACTACTTTCTACTAATAACTTACTATTACTACTACTACTACTAGCTACTACTAAACTTACTACTACTACTACTACTACTAAATAATAATAATAATAATAATAATAATAATATTGCTTGGTGCGTTTTGAATTATAAATGCTACTAACTACTAGTAACTACTATACTAATACAAACTACCTACTTATTCTACTACTCTATAAAATAACTACTAACTACTACTAATAATAATCATTCCTGAAAAATAATAATACTTAATAATAATAATATATAATAAAAATAATATAATAATAATGATAAATAATAATAATAATAATAATAATAATAATAAATAATAATTATTATTATTATTATTATTATTATTAATTATTATTTTATTATTATTATTATTATTATTATTATTATTATTATTATTATTATTATTATTATTATTTTATTATTATTATTATTATTATTATTTATTTATTAATATTTTTATTATTATTTATTATTATTAACTATTATTATTATTATTATTATTATGTATTATTGTTATTACGAATCTTTAAAAATTAATTAGTTATTATTATTATTATTATTATCATATATTTAATTAATATTTTTTCATTATTATTATATTTTTTAATTATTATTATTTATTATTATTATTAATTATTATTAATTAATTATGTATTATTATTATTTATTATTTATTATTATTATTATTATTATTATTATTATTGGATTCCCCTGTAAACTACCTTATTATGTCTTAAAATAACAATATAATAGGGAATATGATAATTATCGTAAATTCTTTTTAAAATTTTTAAAACTTTCATAGAAGATAAATTTAAATATAGTTTTTAAGCATAAATAATCAGAATAAAATAACGACCATAGCAATTTCCATGAACACCTCGTTGTCGAGTTTCATGAAACTTGGTGATGTTTAATGAGCCATAGAGAACGAAAAATGTAATTAAAATGTCGAAAATGACCTTGAAAAAAGTTATGAAGTCGCACAATGACACTGGAAAAAATTTTGAAGTTCTCCAACATCATATTTTTAAGAAAAGCATTTTAAGATAAAAATACATAGCGTATGAATATTTATCTAAGGGGCTCCCACCCCGTACTCCCTGACCCTAAACTAGTGGTAAACTAAAATAAGCCTAATTTAAAATAAAAGGATAATTTTTTATGTCAAATTTAATAAACTTGTTAAAAATATGAAATTTGGTCAGCCTCCCGAAAGCATCATGCATATAACTAAAAAACTATAACAGCTACAGGAAAATAAATAACATTTTATTAATCAGGAGACATTTTTATCTATGAAATAAAAAAACTAAAAAAAAATAACGCTTTTGAAAAATTTAAAATTGTTGAAAATGTTGGAAAACCGTATGATAATGATCGTCGTTTGAGAAGAACGAAGGATCTCCAGCTCTTCGAGGTAGCGTCAAAGTTGCCAAATGTCGATTTTTTTTTAACTAAAAGATATCCCAAGGGTAAACTACAAAAATGGACAGAGTCGGGGTTTCTCGGCCTACCGGGGGACGACGGGGGGAACTTCGTTCCCCCCATCTGTCCCTCCGTCGACTCGAACCCCCTAAAAAAGAAATAAAAAGAAAAATTAACCATTTTCTCCAGAGCATAATAAAAAAAAACAATATTTGGTAACTCTTGTACTACTGCCGAAATGGAAGGTTAATGAGAACGTACGCTGCCAGCCCTAAGATTATACTAATATTTAAGGTGTTATTAATAAATATTAGAATAAAATAATTTTTTTTTGTTTCATCGATGAAATTGCTTGCTGAAATCAAAAATGTTATTTATTTTCCTGTAGCTGTTATATTTTTTTAGTTACATGCATGATGCTTTCGGGAGGCTGGCCTGAAATTTTGAGACTTCATAATTTTTTTCAGGGTCATTTATAGAATCTATTTTACGTTCGTTTCAAACATTTCATATAAGTTTTCAATTTCTCCAAAGACGTATGTAATAAATATGAACATTGGCGACCACACAACTTTTTTCTGGGCCATGTATTATATTTTTCGATATCAACAGTTCATTTTTTTTTAAGTTTCATGAAAATCGAAGGGGTCATGAAATTAAAATATATATAATACTATATATATATATATTATATTATAATATATAATATTATAATATATAAACTATAGTAATATATATATATATAGTATATATAATATATAAATATTATATATAATATATATATATATATTTATATATATATTATAATTATATAGTATATATATATAATATATTTATATATATATATATATATATATATATATAAATATATAATATATAATTTTTAATAATAATAGTATATAATATATATACTAAATATATACTATATATATATATATTATATACTATATATTATATATAATATATATAATATTAATATTTACTATACTATATATATATAATATATATATATAGTTATATTATAAAATTAAAATTTCAATAATTACAGTATTATAATATATATATATATATATATATATATACTACTATTATATTTAATATATATATATATATATTATATATATATATAATTATATATATAATAATATTATATATATTATACTATTACATATACATATATAATATTATATTGTAAAATTTATAAACCTAGCAATTCAACATATATAAGTATGATTCATAAAATTTAACAGTTTTTGTTATTTCGATTAAAATTTTAGTAGTTTATTAAATTGTTTTATTAACCTAGCAGTAATCTTTCCCAAACCTTAAGATATTCTTAAAAAAATGTTAGCAAAATTGTTGTAAAATCTGGTCAGCTATTCTTTTAGTGTAAAAGCCAGACCAAAGCGAAACATCAACCATGATAGAGTGTGTAAGCTCGAGTACTATAACCCATCATATGGTTGAGAGTTAAATATTCATCACTAAGTTCAAAGGTTTGCGACGAAACCAGGAAGCTGTGCGCATGGGTATGAAGCTAGTTACTCGAACAAATTTGATTTTAGGTTGTTCGCTTATAGGCTAGGACACATCCAACAAATTATTTTACTCAAAATCAAAGCCTTAACAGCTCGTGGACACTCACTTATGCCTATCGCTTGAAAAAGCAATCACTAACGATCAGTGCATCATTTTCCCATCCTTTTCAAGGCATCCCAACTACATCCAGTGAGAAGACATGATTCCATCAAACGACAGTTTATATTCCTTTAAAAAATTACTCTTAACGTTATCCCTAGAGTTGACAGAAGAAACTTCTAAGAAACTAAAGATAAGCTGTTGGCTGAAACTTGCAACAGTTTTCCGCCTTGGTTCGTGCGCTGTGTTTGTGTTCGTTTTGGCATTCGTGTTCAGGTTCATGTTCACGTTCGCGTTCGTGTTCGTGTTCGGGTTTCGTGTTCGTTGTTCGTGTTCCCGTGTTCGTGTTACGTGTTCGTGTTTTTAATTTATAAATAAATTTATGAACTTGAAGAAGCAGGGTTGCTCTATCACTTCAGATTTTTATAAACTAATTACACATTTCGAGAAATGAATAAACAACTTTTATAAATTTTCAAGATATAAAAAATCAAACCACAAAAAATATACTTTGCTAATTAAGAATTAATCAAATATTAATATATATTTAATTCTGGGTCAGGAAACCAGCACCTGGAACCATTCCTAAAAGAAGCGGAAAAGATGAAAAAAAAACGAGTTAAACCTTATATAGAAAGGAAGTATGTCTGGTCACGGAAGGTACTGTACACAATGAAGGAAAGAACTGGGAAAGGAAAGTTGTCAGAGCAGAGACATCTAATTAAGATATGGTGAACAGAGAGGCTTGTGTTGAAACGACAAAACGGACATCAGGTGGGCTGTCTCTAGCCATGACCTATATCGGCATATACGCGCAAGAACCACTATATATATATATATATTATATATATATCTACTAACTATATATATATAATTATTATAATATAATATATAATCTATTTATATATATATACTAGTATATATACTATATAATATATATATATAATATATATACTATTATATATATATAATATAAATATATATATATATATAATATATATATATATATATATATATAGTATATTGTTATATATATATATATATATATATACTATAATATACATATATATATTATATATTATACTATATATACTATATATATTATATTATATATATATAGTCTATTAATATATATATATATATATATATATATATATTATATACACTGTATATAATATTATAATATATATATATATAGTATTATTATATAAATATATATATAATTATATATATATATATAGTAATATATATATATATTATACTATATATATTTATATATATACTATATAACTTGGCTTGTGAATACGACGTGAAACAAAACCCCAGCAAAAATTTTCTAAAGAGTTTTCTTCCAATGTGAAAGATATTGAATGAACTCTCTGTACTGACATAGACGATGAGATTTCTCTCCACAGCATATACTTGTCTTATATATAATTTTATATAATTATATATTATAATATATATATATATACTATATATATATATATATATATATATATTATATATATATATATATAATATATATAATATATATCTTAAATATATATATATAATATATATTTTAAAATATATATATTATATATAATATATATATATATTATAATTATATATTTAATTATTAATATAATTATATAGTATATATATATAATATATATATATATTATATATATAATATATATATATATATATATTTATATATACTTATATATATATATATATACTATATATATTAATATATATATATATATAGTATATATATATATATATATTATATATATATATATATATATATATATACTATATACTTATTACTTTTTTTTTTACAGTTATCACCCCCGCTCACGGGCAAAGCGCTATTCAAGGAGGGGGTGTTAACACAACAAAATTTCAACTAAACGCAAATTAACGCAGATGAGCACAGACCGCAGGTTTAAAAGTGAGGGAGATTAAATTGGGTAGGAGGAAACACAGAAGATGGAAAGAGAAATTTCCAGAAAACAGAGGTGGCAGGAAAGAAGGAGGCACCGCGGCGAACTAGTCTGGAGTTGCTAACATCAACACAAAACTCATGTGGCGACACAGCACCCCTTGTGCTGGCCGATAGGCGCGTCTTTAAGGAGGCGGGCCACGCGAAGTGGAAAGCTTCCCTCGAGCACCTGCCGCTACGATACCTATATATATATAGTATAATATATATATATATATTTATATATATATAATATTATATTTAATAATATATATATTATATATATAATATATATACAATATAATATTATATATATATATATTATATATATATATATATACTATAGTATATATATATATAATATATATATATATATTACTATAATATATATATATTATTAATATATATACTATATATTATATATATATATTAATATATATTATATATATATATATATAATATATATATATATATATATATATATATATATAATGATATTATATATATATATATAAGTATATATACTGTAATATTATTATATATTATATATATATATATATAGATAATATATATTATATATATATATTATATTAATTATAATATATATATATATATTATACATATACATATATATATATATATATATATATACTATATATTATTATCTATATATTTATATATATATATATAGTAATATATATATATATATATATATATATATATATAATAAATAATATATTTATAATATATTATATATTAATATTAATATATTATATATATTATTATATATATATATATAGTATATAATATATAATATATATTATATATATAATATATATATATATATTATATATATATAATAATATAGTATTATATTATATATATATAAATATATGTTATAATATATATATACTTATATATATATATATTATACGTATATTATATATATTATATAAATATATATTATATTTATAATATATATAGATAATATATATTATATATAATTATATATTATATATATACTATATTATATATATATTATATATATATCTTATATATATATACAGAATGTATTTCAATGTTTATCTCTCCACAAAGGTTAGAAAGGAGTATTTTCCGTATAGATTTCCTGCCCATACGCGCTTCCCCAATTGGAGGGCGTAACGAATTCCGATAATCCGTCCTCCGCCTCCCTCTTCTCTTCGCTTTCAAACTCGGCGTAAAAATTTTCGATAACTTTGCACTTAATAGATTTAGGCTTGCCACAATGAAATTTGCAATAAAGTTTTTGCTGATTGGGTAATCATTGATTTTAATTATTTTTCTAAAGCAATTGTTATTTTTTTTAGGAAATAAAGAGATACTATATATATATATATATATATATATATATATATATATATATATTATATAATATATATATCTATATATATACTATATATATATATATATATATATATATATAATATATACATTATTTATAGTATATATATATATATATATATTATATGATATATATATAATATATAAAATGGATGTATAAATGTGTAACAACTGCTGCAACAAGCAAGAAACGTAATTTCAACTGCACATATCTTCCTCATTTTCTCTTCACTCTATTGCATATTCGTTGCATCCACTCTTCCACATCATCTACACATTTTCATTTCGAATATCCCCTATACTTAATCATTTTATTCCTGATATTGTATTCAGTTGGTGATCCTTTTAGTTCACCTTTCTTACAAGTTTGAGGCTGACGCTATCAATCATTACTTTTTCTCCTCTCTTTCAAACCTACTTCAATAGCAAATTTATTTTCCTGTCGTTTTGCATTTCTGATATTACATGTTTTATTTTTGTGGCAAACAGCTCTTCGTCTCTTATTTGCATCACCTCTAACTTCTTCATCAATAAAAGACTTTGGCCATTATTCATACTCCTCTTAATTAGTAAAGAGTTAAAGCAATAAATCATTATATATATATTATACTATATTATATTATATATATATAATATATACTATATATATATATATATATATATATATATAATATAGTACTATAATTATATTATATATTATATTAAAAAACAAAAACTATATATATATATATATATATATATTTGATGCTAAAAATATATATACTATATATAATTATTATATATATATAGTATAGTAATATATATATATATATATATAATATATATATTTATAATACGTATATATAGAGAGGAGAGAGAGAGAGAGAGAGAGAGAGGAGAGAGAGAGGAGAGGAAAATTTCACCCACGCCATTATTTTAAAAATTGACAACAACATCGCTCTTTGACAATGTACAGGAGACTGCCACTGCTGCAATCCGCCTTCCCAATAAAACATTGAATCTTGGAGCAGTTCTTAAGTCCCCTGCTTCGATATCGCTGTGGAAATTCGGTACTTATTTAAATCCATAGAAGGGTGCCTGGAAGATCTATTGGAGCCACATAACATTCCGCTGGACTGATCCTGGGTTACAGGGGCAACCAACCAAAGTCAATCAGCGCCAACATTACAACATTACAACATTACAACTAATATAATAATACAAAATTACAACATAAAAACAAGACAACATATCCCGATACACGGCTTTGGAAAGTGTGAAAATCAAAGATGGCGAGAAATTAAAAGAAGCAAAAACGGTACCAGTAGAATACATGAAAGAAAAGCAAAGGAGGTAAGCAAGATTGGAAAGAATGAGAATGTTTGGAATGATTAGTTGCAGATATTCGGCTAGAGTGTTTCGTTAAAGAATGTCCGTCGTAATAGTGATTGTTTACATGGAGATTAAAGAAACAGTTCCGCGGCTAAAGAAAGGGATTGGATAGACAGTAAGTGAGAGCTGAAGATTTGTTTGATAAAGTTGTGTGAGTGAGACCAGCTCAGATATGTAATGTCTGTCTCATGCAACGATGAACTACACCACTAAAAAGGCAAGCAACTGATGTAATGAGAAGTTCTAATGGGATTTCAGAAGATCCAGCCTCTTAGAAGTTTCGTGATAGAAAAGAATGTGCGCTTTTCAAGACAGATACTGAGGAAAGGAAATAGAAGAAGGCATTTTAGGTGTATGAAAGACTATGACGAATATAAAAATGAAGGAACGGATTTTTTTTAAGGCACTGAAAATGATCATGTTTTCTCTACTTAATTAGAAATGGGGAAAAAATCATAGACCAGTTGATCCAATTAAAAACATCCTCCTACCATCAACTATTTGCAGTTGAGTTTAATTCTTTTTCAAAAAATTGAAGCGTTGTCAGCATAAAAGTGAATAGGTAATGAGTTGATGAAGGACGAGCGGTGGCTATCTACAATGGCTTCTCTCTCTCTCTCTCTCTCTCTTCTCTCCTCTCCTAAATATATATAATATATTTATTATATATATATAATTAATAGTATATATATTATATATTATATTTAATAATATATATATATATTATATTATATATATATATATATATGATATATATATAAAATAAAAAGGGGTGTTCAAAGTATCCGACTTTATTATTTGCGTGCGTAAAACAAATGAAGTCTAGGAGGCGAGGTTTGGTGCTTTTATGTAGGCGATCCTAATGCGTATGCTTGAATGTTTTATCACCTACAGAAGCCTGTTAGTCGCCGGCCAAAGCCGCTTGAATGGGTGAGGAAGTGTTAAGTGAGTGCCTCGTATTTTCGTTTTTCGACAAAATGACGGAAAAAATTGAACTATGCTACTGCATCAAAATTCGTGTAACGCTTGACAATTCCCAAGTGCAAACGAACTGCAAGATTCAAGCAATGGAGACGGAGCATTGTTCACCACAAAGATAGAGGAGTGGTACAACCGTTTCATAAATGATCATACAACAGTGGAGAGTGAAGTACGTTCTGGTAGAGCCTCTACATCCGGTAATGAGACTGCCAATTTGACCAAGTGAGGACACCTGGTGATCGCAGGATCGTCGAACCACGATAGAGACTTGCAGAACGAGGGTGGGAGTCGAGGTGGGATTCGTTCATTCCATTATGAATAAGGATTTGGGCTTCAAGGGAATCTCCGCAAAGTTTGTACCAAAGCTGCTAACGATTGAGCAGAAGCAACGCCATTTGGAGACTGCACAGAACATTCTGGAGACTGTGAACAGCGATCCCAACCTCCTCAACACAATGAATCACTGGCGATGCGTCCTGGGTTTATGGTAATGACTCAGAAACCAGCTGGCAGTCAACAAATGGAGCATCCAATAATCCCCGAGACCAAAAAAATGCAGAACAGTTCTAACATCAATGTTAAAGTCATGCTGACTCGTCTTTCTTTGACTCCAGCGGCATGCTTTCAACCAAAAAGTACTCCACACCACGGTACAACCATGCACCAAGGAGTTTACCTAGAGTTCTGCGTCTCCATTCGTGAAGGCTGTGTGGACGGCAAACGACCACGATTTATGGAAAGCGAGCAATTGGCCAGCTCCATAAAAAAAAGGCACCCGCCCCATTCTTCACAATGTGATACAGAGTTTCCTGGCCCAAAACACAACATACCTGTATTTACGTCAGGCTCCCTAAATCTCCCGACATGGCTTTCCATGAGACTCTATGCTTTTCCCCGGCAAACTGAAAATGCCTTCAAAGGAATTCAGATTTCAGTGCAGAGAAACACATTAAATGCGGAATGCGACGGACGCAGCTGCTCGCGCATCCCAAATCAGGCGTTCCAGCGCCTTCTTCAACAGTGGCATATAGAACCGTTGGGAGAGGTGTGTGGCAGCCAGCAAGAGGGTGTTACCTTTGAAGGGGATTAGCCGCAAATTGGTTGTTTCTGGATACGAATATTTTTTATGAAAAGGTCGGATACCTTTTGAACACACAACGATGTATAATATAATATATATATATATTATTATATATAATAATCTATATATATATATATTACTATATATATATATATATATATATATACTAATTATATATACTATATACTACTATAATAAAAAAAAATGTTTAATATACTACTATATATATACTATATTATATATATACTATATATATATAATATACTATATATAATAGATAATATATTATTTTAAGCAATTCTTGCAGTCCTTGTTAACAACCATTAAACGAAATCTTTATTTTGCTTCTAATATTAAAAAATGAAAGCATAAATAATAACGCTTGAAATTTTCCTTGGAAAACAAAAAATGGGGGAAAATTATGAATCTTCTCTTCTCTCCTTTTTCTCTGCTCTCTCTCTCTCTCTCATCTCTCTCCTCGTCTCTCTCTCTATCTCTCACTCACTCTCTCTCTCTCTCCTCTCTCTCTCTTGCCCTTTTGAAATAACGTAACATTTGCCGACCAATATTACAAAGATGTATAGCTGAAGGTTTGCAAGCGGAAGTTCCTCGCGTGGTAATATATGGGGGAGAATATTAAATGCTGCTATATTATATACTATATATATATAATTATATATAATTATATAATATATATTAATATTATATATATTATATATATATATATATATTTATATATGTATATATAATATATAATGAAATAATGTGACTATGTTTGTTGTTATAAAAATATTTTTTAATTTAATGTTAAAATTTTAAATGTATTTAGACCTGATGGATGTCTCAGCAGGCCGAAACGTTGTTCATATAAAAATGTTCGTACTTATTTCTTCTCGCCACTCTGCTTTACCCAAAATATATATAATATATATAATAATATATATAGTTATATAGTATATATATATATTATAATATATATATTATTATATATTATATATATATATTATATATATATTATATTTATATATATATATAATAGTTTAAAAGGATTTGGTAATATAATAAAATAGAAAATTTGGTTTTTTCTTTTTTGTTCTTTTGTGGTATATTGTAATTCGTCGAATAAACAAAATTAAATTAATCGCAATCAGGTGTAGGCACTAAGTAAGTAGCGCCTCTACGCACACGCTGGCGAATGCGATTAATTGGAAAAAAAGAGAAGGCTACGACACAGAAGCAAGAAGACTAGGCTTCGAGCCGCCGTCATTCTTCCAAATAACAATTAAAATCATCACAACAAGTACCATCATAATAGAGTGATAAAAAAAAATCTAATAAAAATTACTACTGCTAATTAGTGACCAATTACTCTCTGTCTAAGCTTAGATAAGTGCCAAGAATAATACAGAGGAACGGTAATAATGTGTTAGAATCGCTGAATTAGAAACGACCTCTCTTTAAATTCCAGTATAAACAATAATAATGATTAAATCTTTAAAATTATTAGGCTAAGAACAACTAATTCAATTGAAAATTACTTAGCTATGTAACCCTGCAATTGCTATAAGAACATAACTGAAGTGATCGTAGAGAATTTAAGTGCCAAAATTTCATCCTGAAGTGTGCCTATTAATTAATTTTATCATTCCATTTAATTACTGATACATAAATAAGCTTTACCTGTATACAATTTTAAATACCTTTTTTTTTCATTATGAATAGAAATTTGCAGGTTGTTATATATATAGTATATATATATATATATATATATAATATATTATATATTTATATATATATAGTATATATATATATATATATAATATATATTATATATTATACTATATATATATTATATATGATATATATATATGGGCGGTGCTACAGTAACTTTTTACTACTCTGGCTCTCTCTCTCTCTCTCTTCTCTCTCTCTCTCTCTCTCTATATATTATATATATATAGTTAATATATATATATAATTATATATATATAGTATTTATACTATATATATATATATATATAAATATATAATATATAATATATTATATTACTATAATATATATATATATATATTATATATATTAGTATATATATATATATATATCACGTTTATAAGGGCAGGGTCCAGTATTTGCTCAGCAGGCCCCATTTAAACGCCCTCCACCCTAAAAAATGGTAAAATTCTTAATTTTCAAATAATTTTGATGGGGAATAAAAGCAAACAATTTTTTCTGACCTCTAAAACGTCGTTTTCGGTGTTTTCTGTGTCTGTAGTCCTTTCTTCAGAATTTCATTTTTTTAAAACCTATGTTTTTTACATTTTTTCCGCTTCAACTTTTCGAATGACTTCAAACTTGAAAATATGCATAGATGGGAGTCCATTATCTAACAAAATGCACGAAATAGTTTTTTTGATTTTTTCAAAATTGTGTTCAGCAATGTCAAAATTCAAGACCCCCACTTTCTTTGGTTTTTAAAATAAAAAAGTGCGAATAATTTTTTTTTTTTTGGGGGGTAATACGATCAAGATGAAATTTTCAGAGCATTTGTAATCGGGGGAGATACTCATTTTTTATTTATAATAATTTCTTTGTATATGGCCGTAGGACAAGAGTTTTTGTTTTTGGAACAATTTTTCCAAAAAAAAAAAAGTTTTGGAGTTTGTAAATTTTTCTTTTATAATAAAAAAAAGAAAAAAATCTAAGTAAAAAAGATGTATCTCGCCGACTATACAAGCACTGAAAATTTGAATGTTGATCGGGTGAGTAGGAAAAAATATCTCATTATTTCAACTTTTTCATTTTTTTTTCTTTTTGACAATAGGGAAATAGACATTTTTTTTTTTTTTTTTGCGCTAAATCCGATCAAATTAAAAATTTTCAGGACCTTTAGTAAAAGTATTCTTTTTAATTGATAATTTTTTATATATCTAAAAAATAATTGTAAAAATTTCCCCCAATTTTTTTTTTTTCTGAAAATTTTGTTCCGAAACAAATCCAAATAATAGGCTCAAAGAAATTTATCAAATGAAAAATCAAGTTGAGCAAGAGTACAAAGTATCCATTTCAAAAATTTCATGCCTGATCGCGAATAAGGAGAAAAAATATCGCATTTTTTCATTTTAAAGACGAAAACAAAAAAAGTAGGTTTTGAAATTCGAACATTTGGCTGAGCACAAAATTTCAGAAATCAACAAAACTATTTCGTGCATTTAAAAAGGTAATTGAACACATCTAATGCCCATATTTAAGTTTGAAGTCATTTCGAAAAAAAATTGTAGAAGTTTAAGCGAAAGTTTCAAAAACATGGTTTTCAAAAAATGAAAAATCTGAACTTCCATACACAGGGAAAACACCCCGAAAACGAACGTTTAAGAGAGGTCAGTAAAAAAGCTGAGGTGTGCTTATATTCCCCATCAAAATTGTCTGAAAATTAAGATTTTATGTCATTTTAGGTGGGCTAAAAATGGGTGCTGCTGTATATATATTATTATATATACTATAATATATATATATTATTATATATATATATATAATATATATAATATAATAGTATATATATAATATATTAATATATATATTATATATATATAATAACATCCGTTTAAAAATAACTTAAGTAGTCTCCCCTTATTTATACATAAAGAGAATGTAACTTAGAGATGCCAAAAAAGGGTTATATATATATTATAGTATATATATATATATATATATATATATATATTATACTATATATATTAATATATTAATATATATATATATATACTATATATATATATATATATATATATATATATAACATTTAGATATATATATACTATAATTATATATAATATATATATATATAAATTTAATATATATTTATATATTATATATATATATATATATTATATTATATATTATATACTATATAATACAATATAATATATATATATATAATATATTATATATATACTAATATATAATATATATAATATATTATTTATATACGTCGGAAAATAAATGTCCATAATCTGGCAACACTATATTTCCCTTTATTAAAAATTTTCACTAACCAAAATTAAAAGCGGTAATGTTTTAAACAACAGCGAAAACATTAATTATATCAAGGTTTTCCATTCAATTAATTCCTATCAAAGCTTTTTTAAATATTGGCTTATTTTTTAAACAATAAATTTGGGGCTTTATAAATCTTTAAATTTGCGATTTCTCTTACTTCCATCAATTTATTTCCTCTTTCCATTAACTCTACAGCTTCAATTGCTCGAAAATTTGAATTTATAAAATATTATTGAAATTTTATTTATCCATGATAACATAATATTCTTAGTTTTTAAATAGAATGTAGCAAAAATTTTAAAACTTGGTTGAAATGAAAAGCATTCATAGTAATCCATTCATTATATTCTGAATAATAATAATAATAATAATAATAATAATAATAATATAATAATAATATAATAATAATGATAATAAATAATATAATAATAATATAATAATAATATAATAATAATAATAATAATAATAATAAATTATTCTGTTCTAAATTGATGACAAGCGCTTAAGGACTTTAGTGCCTATTCTATTAAGCTTCTTTTAATATTGACTCCAATTTAATGTAAACTGTGGCGCACATGAGAGATAATATTCTCAATTTATGCAAAATTTAAATTTATTTATTTATGCTTAAATATTTTGGATAAAGAAAAAATATTTCGTTGCAGTCCGAGTGTAATCAACAGGACAATATTTATTATTAAGTTAAATTTAATTTTTAATTTCCTTTATTTGTACTTTTTTTATTTACTACTTTATTAAATTTATTTAATTTCAATTAATGTTAAATGCCAAATGACTGACATCTGTTGTATATGAAATATAATACTATTTCCAAAGTTTTTTTATAATTTATGGAAAAGTTTTCTTAGCTTGTTTCAGGAATTGTTTTTTGCTTTAGAATATTATAGAGAACAACAGCGAGTACTTTCACAGAAATGGGTACGAGTCAGCAACACGAGTACTTTCACAGAATGGGTACAGTCTTTGCAAGTTATAGTTTTTATTCATATTCGTTTGAGAATGGAAGTTACTAGGAAACGCTTAAATACTTGAACGTAAGATTAGTATTCATTACCACTTTTGAAAAGGATGGTTTTGCATATGAAATTTTTCCTGGAGGATATTGATGGTCATATGGAAATTGCCTAGTTATCATATACCTATAATATAATTGAAAAAAAAAGTAAAAAAAACATTTTTTCTGCACGCATTAACCGAATAAGGTTCTATATATATATGTAATATATTATATAATATATATATATATATATTATATATATATATATACTAATATATATAGTATATATATATATAATATATACTATATATATGTACATTATATATATTATATATATTTATATATATAGTATATATATTATATATATATATATAATATTATATATATATATATATATATATATATATATACTATATTATATATATATATATATTATA